>JAJAGP010005735.1:0-29403 GCA_025084515.1 Ancistrus triradiatus | reverse complement strand
GTATCCTACCTATAATTTGACTAAGGTCCATTCCAAGCTTAAAAATGGAATCTAACAGCGACATAGGAGGACGCAGAGGAAAGCCACTGAAATATGAAGCCACAAAGCTCCGTACTTGTAGATATCTGAAGAAGTGTGATCTGGGAATATGAAATTTGCTTATCAGCTGCTCGAAGGATAAAAAATTGTCGTCGATATAAAGATCTTTTACTGTAGAAATCCCATTACTAACCCAGGTGACAAATCCCCCATCAGAAATCGAGGGGATAAACTGATGGTTTTTCATTATTGGAGTAAACAATGAAGCGTCAGCAAGTGCAAATGATTGTCTGAACTGATTCCAAATTCTCACTGATTGTATCACAATGAATTCTGAATTATATCAGAGAATTCTAAAGGAACATGTCAGCCCATGAACTGAATCTCAAGAGAAGGTGGGTCATGCAGAAAGACAACGACCCTAAGCACACAAGTCGTTCTACCAAAGAATGGTTAAAGAACAATACATTTAATCTGTTGGAATGGCCAAGTCAAAGTCCTGACCTTAATCCAATCGAAATGTTGTGGAAGGACCTGAAGTGAGCAGTTAATGTGAGGAAACCCATCAACATCCCAGAGTTGAAGCTGTTCTGTACGGAAGAATGGGCTAAAATTCCTCCAAGCTGGTGTGCAGGACTGATCAACAGTTACAGGAAATGTTTAGTTGCAGTTATTGTTGCACAGGGGGTCATACCAGATACTGAAAGCAAAGGTTCACATACGTTTTCCACTCACTAATGTGTAATATTGGATCATTTTCCCCATAAATAAATGACCAAGTATAATATTTTTGTCTCATTTGTTTAACTGGGTTCTCTTTATCTACCTTTAGGATTTGTGTGAAAATCTGATGATGTTTTAGGTCATATGTAAGCAGAAATCTAGAACATTTTAAGTAAAGAGTTCACAAACTTTCAAGCACCACTGTAAATATGGTATGGACAAATGATGTGATTTGGGATAATATTATATATTTCACTAGTCCTCTGCAGTCTATCATAGAAAGTATGTAGCTTTCCTAGTCATTATCACAAAATTTGTACTTTCATAAATTTCATTCATTTTTATAGCAGTCAAATCTGATAAATTAGACTAAATCTATGAGAAGGTTTGCATGTCTCTATTCATTTTCAATGACCGGTCAAATCTAGCACCACAGATGTTAAAACAATAAAAAATTTGAACAATAAGCGGAAAAGTCAGCAAAACCAGTTATCATTAATTTTGTGTATTTATATCCATTGTCTGCACAAAGTCATTACGGTTTATGTCAGTCAGATTATAGAAAACATAATTGTTAAAAATTGTTTAACACTGTTTGCAGTACAGCAGGAGGGTTAATGTTGTTCATATAATGCGTCACACATGAAGACTGTCCATTTTGAACGGACAGTAACACTAAATGGAAACATTGCATTGCTGTTATGAATTTACACAATATTCTAATAGTGGTTCGTTCAATTTATTGATTTTTTTTTGTGTATTATGGTGTTTTTGTGCATAGTCTTGAGTGTTTTAGGGTATTTTTTTCTCTTTTACAGTGGTAAGCAAGCAAGAACATTTGCCAGAACGTTTTGAAGCTCTCTGTAAGGCAAGCACCCTCTGTTTTTATCATTTCTGCTTATTTTATAAGACAGCCATCGGTGTACCTTTGAGTCTGTTTCTCAAACTACAAACGCTGATGTACAGCTATTCATTTGAGCTTTTGTCTTCATTTCTGCTGTATTTTTACAGCCTTAACATGTTTTTGTTTGTTTGTTTTTCATGTTTTATCCCTGTTTGCTTTGACCAGGTTTGTGAGGGGAACATGGGAAAACCTCTAGTGGCTGGTTAATAAAAAGAGTGTAAAGTGTCTACAATTATTTTAGGGAGCAGAATGCATTATGCTGAACATTGAAATGTGTTAAAATTAAGCAATAGAACTTTCGAGGATGTGTGTTCTTGTAATGTTATTTGTGCACTGAGTGCTGTTGAAGAAGAATGCTACAGTATGCTACAAAAGGTTTACATAACACTACCAAGTAATGTTAGTTCTAAATTCAAAGTGCAAATATGCAAAGATTAAAGGGAAAAGGGACTAAAACTAAAAATAAAATGAATTAATAATCAAACAATTAAATTTAGTTATTTATTAGGGTCATTGCGTTATTTGTACAGTATATGTTATATTGTGCATAACGCCTGTGGTTACTTGGCAAAAAGTCAACGGAGTGATACCATTTATTTGTGAAAAAGCCATGCTGTTATCACAAATATCATCACGGTGAGAATGTTTTTCCACCAGTTAGATTGTGAGGTCAGAACTAACTGTCGTAGAAAAACGTATAAGTTTTATACTTTCAGAGTGTCATGTACAACTCTGCACATGGCACATGAATCTGTGTGTACGCTTGGGCATATTTGACATTTTGTCTAAGATCTCTCATGGATACATCATTTAATTGCACCCTTGCACCAGTTGCAATGCATCAAGTACAAACCTATAATTATTGTTTGTGCTTCATTAGGTGCCTGACTAATGTTGCCTGAATAAAACATAAAAATAAAAAGATAGAAAATATAGATAAATAAATTCCACTTCCACTTTCTTTTCCGCTTGATCCTGGACAGGGTTGCAGGATAGCCGGTGCCTAGCTGGTGGCATATGGCGCAAGGGAGGAACAACCCTAGACAGGGCAATCCATCATAGGTCACATACACATTAGGGATGCCAATTAACCTAGCACACAGGTCTTTGGGAGGAAAACAGTACCCAGAGTAAACCCACGTGGACACAGACATGAAGGCTCCTCACAGACAGGAATCTGAATCCACTTGGGATTGAACGCAGGACCTTCTTGCTGTGAGGCAACAGTGATACCCACCGAGGTACCATTGCCACCCTAAAGTAACCAGCTTGTTTTGAACTGTTTTAGAACTATTTCGCTATTGCAAAGGTATTCATACAAGGACATAATAACACAAGAAACAACAGAATACTGCCAATCAATGCAATTGTTCAAGAGATTAGGGGCATAAATTACTAGATCCAAATACTAATTTGTTCAATCAGTATAATCAAGTATGCAGTTTGGATTTATTGTAGTTCATTCATTAGGTAGCATTGCACTTATGAGCAAACAACACACATATTCAACCTAAGTATACAGAGAATTTTGTTAATTTTAATGTTGGAGAGTTTTATTAGTTTTTACAATTACCACAAAACTAAAGACTGTTATCAAAACTGGGCCATCTCTTCTAAAATAGCAATACTGGCATAACATGACATGTGCATAGATCTCTTTATGAGGTACCTAATGTGCTTTAACGAAAAAAACTTCTATCTTAGGCTTTGGTCTTATAGTGTTAGAGTGATATAGTGTAACAATCACAGTGTCCACAACGTGATTTGAAATACTGCTGCACTAATATACTGTATGTTTACTCAAATATGAACACAAAAATACCAAAAGGAAACTATTCTTTTCCAAAGCAATGATTTTTTTGGTCTGTCAAATACACAATACAGTGATGACAATAAGCTAAGACATATGTGCTGAAAGGGAAAACAAAAACACAGGCTGACAAAAACAAATAAATGTTGGATCTACACTGCATCCTGCCTTCTATTTAGATACAGCCGCAGCAACTTATCAACACTGCATGTTAAATTTTCGTGGCCAAACAGTGAAGACAATATTGCCTTGAGTATGGATTTCCAGACAGCCCAGAGATATCTATCACTGAATGCCTTCCTGTATCTTGTATGTATGCATGGGGTTGGTGGTCACAGACCTTCAATTCTAAGCAATAATAATAACAATAATAATAATAATAATAATAATAATAAAACCTTTTTAGTTTATGGACTGGGAGTATGAGCATAACCAATAAACCAATTCTGGATGAACTGGATGATAATGCATCTGTGCTCCTCTGGGACATCTCTGTGATTTGCTTTCAGAAGTATGACAGTATAATATTGGGATGACTCAGTTGTTAAGGCTCTGGACTACTAATCGGAAGGCTGTCAGTTTAAATGCCAACTCTGTCAAGCTCCAACTGTTTGACTTTTGAGCAAGGCCCTCATCCTTGGCTCCACTCAATAATGAAGTACTCTAGATAAGGGTCTATGCTAAATGATGCAAATATAGTACAGTATGGTCCTACTTCATAACGACTGAGGCACAGTGGTGGCTCAGTGGTTAAAGTTAAGGACTATTGACCAGGATGACAAGGATTTAAGTTGTAAAAACTATATGCCTCTGCCCTTATCCCCTTAATTGTGCCCTCTCTCGGAGATTGTGATTTTTTTTCCCCCATGATGTTTTGGGATGTTATTAATGGATCGATGAGCTGTGATCTACATTTACATTTATTCAATTAGCAGAGGTTTATATACAGAGCAGTTTACAACTGACACAATTTTACAATTCAAGAAATTGTGGCTTAAGGGCATTGCTCGAGGGCCCAAGAGTGGCAGCTTTGCAGACATTTGAACCCTAGGCCTTCTGGTCCATAATAGAGTGCATTAACAATTAGGCTAGAACAGTCCCACGACAGACTTTTAGAGATTAAATTCAACTTTTCTGAGAAACAAGTAACGTGTCAGCCTTAAAACAAACTAGATCATAAATAAATTGACAAATAAAAAAACACATAGGATTGATATAGGATCAGTGCTTTTTGCTGTTAGTCAGCTGTTGTGTTCCTAAAATAGGTAAGACCTAGAGTATATACTGTACATGTTATGGACATTTTATGGACTTTTTCTCTCAGGTCTCTCAGAGCAAACAGAAAAGTAATCTCATGTGTTTCCCCTTCATCTCTATTTGAGACCTTAGTTAAGATTTACATTGGGCTCAGCTCTTCCATCGACATGATTCTCATGTTTATCTGTTGCTGAAGAAAAAAATCTAACTGAGCTATCAAATGAAAATTACCAAATCATACCCAGAGACCTCTTTCACCATCTGGGCTGGCATCCTGTCCAGGGCACGCTTACTCCTGTGAACTCTGTTCTCCAGAGATAGGTACCACAACCCCCAAACCCCCCAAAAACGAATAGGAGCAGCTGAGCATAAGAAAAGCAAAAATCTAAATTTCACACTTACGCACATATGTAAATTCACCCTCAATGTTTTAATATCTTTAATTATCACTCATTCCACCTTCATACTTAAGAGTTGGAACTCAGGCAGCTCATGTTGCTCCAAGGTAAGAGCCAGTTGCTGGAAACATTCGTTCCTGAGGTCTTTGGTTTAAACCCCACACTCTGCTTTCAATAATATTTCTCACAATAAGCTCAGTTTTGGCGTCTGAATAATCTCAAATGTACAGTGGTGCTTGAAAGTTTGTGAACCCTTTAGAATTTTCAATATTTCTGCATAAAAATTACCTAAGACATCAATAGATTTTCACACAAGTCCGAAAAGTAGATAAAGAGAACCCAGTTCAATAAATGAGACAAAAAATATTCTACTTGGTCATTTATTTATTGAGGAAAATGATACCATATTACATATTAGCGAGTGGCAAAAGTATGTGAACCTTTGCTTTCGGTATCTGGTGTGACCACCCTATTCAGCAATAACTGCAACTAAACTTGTTTTAAACATTTTTAAATTGTCAAACATTTCCTGTAACTGTTGATCAGTCCTGCACACTGGCTTGGAGAAATTTTAGCCCATTCCTCTGTACAGAACAGCTTCAATTCTGGGATGTTGGTGGGTTTCCTCACATTAACTGCTTGCTTCAGGTGCTTCCACAGCATTTTGATTAGATTAAGGTCAGGACTTTGACTTGGCCATTCCAAAATATTAACTTTATTCTTCTTTAACCATTCTTTGGTAGAACGACTTGTGTGTTGCTGTCTTACTACATGACCCACCTTCTTTTGAGATTCAGTTGATGGACAGATGTAATGACAGTTTTTTTTATTATTCTCTGATATCATTCAGAATTCATTGTTCCATCAGTGATGGCAAGCCGTCATGGCCCAGATGCAGCAAAACAGGCCCAAAATATAATACTACCACCACCATGTTTCACAGATGGGATAAGGTTCTTATGCTGGAATGCATTGTTTTCTTTTCTCCAAAGATAGCACTTTTCTTTTAAACCATACAGTGCTATTTTGGTTTCATCCATACACGAAACATTCTTTCAATAGCCTTCTGGCTTGTCCACGTGACCTTTAGCAAACTGCAGACAAGCATCGATGTTCTTTTTAGAGAGCAGTGGCTTTCTCCTTGCAACCCTGGCACGCACACCATTGATGTTCAGTGTTCTTCTGACAGTGGACTCATGAACATTAACATTAGCCAGTGAGAGAGGCCTCCAGTTGCTTATAAGTTACCCTGGGGTCCTTTGTGACCTCAGCATCTATTACACGCCTTGCTGTTAGAGTGATCTTTGTTGGTCAACCACTCCTGGGAAGGGTAACGATGGTCTTGAATTCCCTCCATTTGTACACAATCTGTCTGACTGTGGATTGGTGGAGTCCTAACTCTTTAGAGATGGTTTTGTAACCTTTTCCAGCCTGATGAGCATCAACAACTCTTTTTCTGAGGTCCTCAGAAATCTCCTTTGTTCGTGCCATGATACATGTCCACAAACATGTGTTGCGAAGAGCAGACTTTGATAGATCCCTGTTCTTTAAATAAAACAGGGTGCCCACTCACACCTGATTGTCATCCGATTGATTGAAAACACCTGACTCTAATTTCTCCTTTAAATTAACTGCTAATCCAAGAGGTTAACAAACTTTTGCCATTTACTAATATGTAATATTGGATCATTTTCCTCAATCAGTAAATGACCAAGTAAAATATTTTTGTCTCATTTGTGTAATTGGGTTCTTTTTATCTACTTTTAGAACTTGTTTGAAAATCTGATGATGTTTTCGGTCATATTTATGCAGAAATACAAAATTCTAAAGAGTTCACAAACTTTCAAACACCACTGTATGTTTGTTTTCTTTTTTGTCTGATTATATTTATCTTAAGTTATTTTACATTAAACACCCGTGGTAATGTTGAAATGTAAATCACCGTTAAGTGATCCCCATTAAGTCTCTGTTTCCTATAAAAACAGTTTGTGAATGTGGTATAAATCCAGAAATCCCCATATTAGCTTATACTAATAGTTCTCAATATTTGTCATTGTGCGATTGATGAATGGACATTTTTTGTTGTGATGCTACTCTAACATTTCTGTATTTTATAGAGATAATACAATCTATAAATTGCAAAAATGTGAATTTACTGTAGAATACACAAACAAAAACATGGGTTTAAAATGCATTTCAGCATCCAGAAGTGGAATTGACCCTTAGAATGCTGACTGGAGGTGGGATAAGTGATATATCCCCAATTTACTTCTCTAAATTGCCCATAGGTGTGAGTGATTGTTTATGTAATGACCTGTGATGGACCTTTGCCAGGATAAAGCGCTTATTGAAGAAACAAATACTGTATACCAGATTCACCCTCTCATTCCTATATAATTTTCTTTCTTTCTTTTTTCCCTACCTTTGGTATTTTCTTCAGGCTCACTCATGTGCAAATCATGGTTGATGACACAGTCACATACTATAGCCTGAATTCCTTTGGTATTCATATTTGTGTTTTTTTTTATGTGTGCTAGTTGTGTTTTGATGCTTTCTGGCTGAAACTTGGCTGGTTTAACTTTCTGAATAAAATGCATTATACTTAGATACTGCTATACTTCTATATTACTAAATCTTTCTTTTATTATCAAATGTTTCCTTTTTCTGTCATATTATTACCTGAAAATGAATGTAATCTGAAATTGTCCTTAGGGAAAGACTGTGTGTAATGTTGTGCCAAATGTATGTGGGTACTGGGAAAGACTGTGTGTAATGTTGTGCCAAATGTATGTGGGTACTGGGGAAAGACTGTGTGTAATGTTGTGCCAAATGTATGTGGGTATTCTATAATTAGAGAAAAAATGCAGAAAAATGTGTGTAGAATTGTTAGCTAGGAACTAAGGCAGCTCATGTTGCTCCGAGGTAAGAGCCAGTTGCTGGAAACAGCAGTTCCTGAGATACTGGGTTTAAACCCCACATTGAGTTTGCAATAATACTTCTCAAGTTAAGCTCAGTTTTTGCTTCTGAATAATCTCAAATGTATGTATGTCTAATTCTATTTATCTTAAGTAATTTTAGGATAAACATCTGCAACATTGCTGATACATAAACTAAACATAACTGATAATCACCATTAGGAATCAGCAGTTCTGGGACTTTAAGCCCTCAAACGTCTGGTCAGTAATTTAATACTGTACCTAATCAGCTTAACCCCAACAGCCTTCTCCTGAAAGGGAGAACTCATCCAAAATAATAACTTGGGTGTAATTAATAAGTGAGGTGTACATTTGAGGTTAAGAATTTGATATTCACTCTGTGGTGTTCCTATGATGTTCACTCAGTGTTGACTGCTTTTAGACAGACCGATGTGCGCAAGCTATTTTGTGCCTATGAGGACTAGCTGAGACAGAATTGGAAACAGAAATTGGAACGTCAGTGTTTTCCAAAATAGTGTACAGATTAAAGTGGAAAAATCTGTACTGCCAAAAGTATGTTAAGGGTACACAAAATATGCATATATATATTTGCAGACTTAGTTAATGGATTTGATATTAATGCAATTGGGCTTCCCAGCCTGCCCTCCCTCAGATATGACAAACTATCATGACGCCAAAGTGATGCCCTGCACTGTCAGGACTAAAACCTTGGTCACCTCAGTGGGTGGGCTGGCAAAAAGCAGCTGACTGTCATGGTTGTATTTGTATTAGAAACCATTTATGATGAGGTTATTTCTTCTTAGACCCTGAGCCTTCAGCTAATAATGCAGGATGGCTTGTGTAACAGAGGACTCAACATCATCAGTTTGAGTTTAAAGACGCAACGAAAGAAACGAAAAAACTAAAGAAATAACAATAAGACAGATGGCTACCTTAATAGGCAAATCTATGCAGATTCTATTATCATTTATTAAGGGTGCCACATTTTTTGTGAGCTACCACACATTTTATGTTATCATGTCTTGTGCCTTGTTACACGTGAGGTTTTTGCAGTAATCAAATCATCCTCATTTAGCCAGAGGTAATCCTGAGATTCACACCCTGTGGTTAAATTAAATCATTTCCTCCTTCGCAAACATGCAGTAATTATATACCTATAAATTATTCATGGGACGAGGGAAGAAACAATAATTTTTAATCAACATTAAGCCAGAGAGGGTTGGACAACATAGGCTAGCATTGAGAGTGAGTGTGTGTAGAAAGCCGTCGGTCCCACATTCTCCTTCAGTGCTTGCTGCTTGCTGTTGTCATGGCAATGTGTGTTTGTGCCACCTCAGAGTTTGGTTTCTTTATACAAATTTGGATAATTAACTGTGTCACTGTGGCTATGTGTGGTCTGCACACATGTGCATGGGATAAGCCAGAAGGAGACAAACACAAACATTGCTGTCACTATTTTCAGTCTGAGGCCCTGTGCTTCTTTTACAATGTTTACTACACACAATGCTTTATCTCACACATTTATCTACTGCTAACTTTAGATTATACCAAATCAGTTATTTGATATTAAACTTGCATGTACAATTTGGCAGCCACCCAGTGTGCTAAAATGCCTAATGAAAACAACAGCCAAATAATGCTACAAATTAGCAGGGTCAGGATTAGTCTCAACCACTCAGAGAGTATTTGTTTCTCAGTTCTACACACATGCATGGTCGTGTACTTGCTTGCTCGTTAGCACAGGTTTGGACTACAAACCGTTTGGTTGATGTGTTTAGAGACTTTTTTTTTTTGTGCTCAGGTTATTCCTGTTTGTGTGTGTGACTTTTTCACTAATTATATGTAACAATTTGCAATGGTGTTCATGTGTATACAGTCAGTGCCTGTCCTATTGTAAGTCATGCTCCTTTGTACTCTAACCTATAACTATAAACTGGTTCCCATTCACTCATTGAGTCTCTGTTTCATGTCGCTGATCCTCCATGTTGTTCATAATACTGTCTATCAATGCATGTTTGGCTTCTTTCGCACAAAAGTATCAGGTACATCATACCATTCTCTAAGTATTGTGGCTTTCCCCTGTACAGGGTCATAACAGCATATTACAGTATTTTTTTATAATTATTGCACATTTCAAAAAATTGCAAAAGGTTTAGCATGAGTATAACAATTTAGGCTTCCAGTTGTGTTTTCAGTGGTATCTCTGCTGCATATTTTATATCAGTTGCATACAGTTTTCTTGTGAAAATATCCTTTATATTTACATTACAGTATCATAAAAAAACTATTTGGCTATGGTAATGTCAGGTCAGTGTCCATTTCAGCCAACAACCTGCTTCACAGAACATAATGCTGTCACTAAACAGCATATCCCTGCACAGAGTTTTCAAGATACTTGCAATAAATACTGTTTGTTTGTTGTTTTAGGGTATATTTTTACTTTTGGAGTGTACTTTTTAGGCTAGTGTAATCTGTGCACTTCTCAGGGGTTATCTGTACAAATACTGTATTTCCCATGCTTATTTTGAACATCTTCAGTTTAGCCATGTGTTATCTCTTGATTATATTTTCTGCTTCTCATGATGGGAATACTGTATATTACTGATATTTAGTTCCCAAACATATTGCTGATGATAAAGTCTGTGCTCTGGCTCAATCAGGCCACTTTTCTTTTAGACTCAGGCAGCTTCTTAATTTGACAAATATGCCAACTTCACAGCAGTGTTCAAGGCAAAATTATTATACACATTTCAGCAACAAAACTGTTTTTACACAGTGTGTGTGTGCTGCATCATTATTCTGATCATCTATCAGAAATAAAGAGAAATACTATGAATAATGAATAGATCTATACTTCATACATTTAGTGGTTGCAATAAAATATACAGAACAAAAACATACATAGGTTGCAAAAGCATACATCAAACATTCACAAGAGTATACAAACAAATGGAAATAAATGAACAAATAAGTGAATAAATCTGTGAAATAATAATCATAATAATAGTATAGAGTCTGACATGTATAAGTCCCTATGGGTTTTATCCATGGGGTGGACAGGATACTCTTAATTACTGTAATTTGACTACTCTTAATGTGTACTCTTACTGTCAGTTCCCTTTGTCCAAAGTGTTTCTACAGTACCTCTTATATTAACTAGCTAAACAATTATTTATCTAATTTATTTGAGATGATATTCTGACACTTTCTGGCTTTCTATCTCTGTTTAAAATATACTCTTGAGATTGGAGGAAACTTGTCTCAGCCTGAGAGTGATGAGAAATGGAGTTCCTTTTTGTGGAATGCCATTTTGTGCTCAGTCTTTTGTTTGATTTTCCCACCCTTGTCACAGCCTATCCCTCTAAGTGAGCACAAAGAAACATCCACTTGTTCTAATCAGTTCTGCAGTGGCAGAGTGCATGCCTGGACCCCGACTTTCTATAATATGTACAGCATATACTAAATGATTATAAAGGAAGTTTCTTCTTCCCTGGGGCATCCAGAAAACTTGATTTCACTTCTAGCACTCCTAAAGGTTAAGGCCAGTATCAATCGAGATATGTTGTACAACTGTTATCAACATAGGCCTGTATTTGCTGCTCATATAAAACAAGTTAAAAGATGTAGTACTTTTTAGATATCTTTCAGACACTATTTCATGTAAACATGTGAAAGTTTGTGACCACTTTAGAATGTTATATATTTCTGCATAAATATGACCTAAAACATCATCAGATTTTCACACAAGTCCTAAAAGTAGATAAAGAGAACCCAGTTAAACAAATTAGACAAAAATATTTTACTTGGTCATTTACTTATTGAAGAAAATAATCCAAACGTACATATTAGTGAGTGGCAAAAGTATGTGAAGCTCTAGAATTAGCAGTTAATTTTAAGGTGAAATTAGAGTCTGGTGTTTTCAATCAATGAGATGACAATCAAGTGTGAGTGGCCACGCTGTTTTATTTAAAGAACAGGGATCTATCAAAGTCTGCTCTTCACAACACATGATTGTGGAAGTGTATCATGGCACAAACAGAGGTGATTTCTGAGGACTTCAGAAAAAGAGTTGTTGATGCTCATCAGGCTGAAAAAGGCTACAAAACCATCTCTAAAGAATTTGGACTCCAATCCACAGTCAGACAGATTGTGTACAAATGGAGGAAATTCAAGACCATCGTTACACTCCCCAGGAGTGGTCGACCAACAAAGATCACTCCAAGAGTAAGGCATGAGCATAAGAAACTGAAGGCCTCTCTAACATTGGCTAATGTTAATGTTCATGAGTCCACCATCAGAAGAACACTGAACAACAATGGTGTGCATGGCAGGGCTGCAAGGAGAAAGCCACTGCTCTACAAAAAGAACATTGCATTAAAAAGAAAAATTTTATGTTTGGAGAAAGGAAAACAATGCATTCCAGTATAAGAACCTTATCCCATCTGTGAAACATGGTGGTGGTAGCATCATGGTTTGGGCCCGTTTTGCTGCATCTGGGCCAGGACGGCTTGCCATCATTGATGGAACAATGAATTCTGAATGGTATCAGAGAATTCTAAAGGAAAATGTCAGGACATCTGTCCATGAATCTCAAGAGAAGGTGGGTCATGCAGGAAGACAACAACCCTAAGCACACAAATAGTCTATCAAATAATGGTTAAAGAAGAATAAAGTTAATGTTTTGGAATAGCCAAGTCAAAGTCATGACCTTAATACAATCAAAATGTTGTGGAAGGACCTGAAGCAAGCAGTTAATGTGAGGAAACATACCAACATCCCAGAGTTGAAGCTGTTCTGTACGGAGGAATGGGCTAAATTTCCTCCAAGCCGGTGTGCAGGACTGATCAACAGTTACAGGAAACGTTTAGTTGCAGTTATTGCTCCACAGGGGGGTCACACCAGATACTGAAAGCAAAGGTTCACATACTTTTGCCACTCATTAATATGTAATATGGTATCATTTTCCTCAATAAATAAATGACCAAGCATAATATTTTTGTCTCATTTGTTTAACTGAGTTCTGTTTATTTACTTTTAGGACTTGTGTGAAAATCTGATGCTGTTTTAGGTCATATTTATGCAGAAATATAGAAAGTTTTCACAAACTTTCAAGCACCACTGTATTAGGCATTATTCCTTCTTGACACTGGTATCTTTGCCTATTTGCAGCATTACAGTACAATATTTTTGTGCTTATATGAGCTAAAAAGCACCAGATGTTTAGTCCTAAAGGTATATAAATGTAACACAATTAAGCAAATGAGAAACAAAATATTTTATTTAGTCATTTTTAATAAGGAAAACAATTAAATGTTGCATATCTATCAGTGGCAAAAGTATGTGACCCTCTAGGATTAACAGTTATTTTGAAGGTAAAATTGAAGTCATGTCCTTTAAATCAATGGGATAACAATCAGGTGTGAGTGTGTTGTGTCTATCAAAAGTTTGATCTTCACAACACATTTGTGGAAGGGTATCAAGTCATGAACAAAGGATAGTTCTGAGGACCTCCAAAGTCAGACAGATAAAGGATCATAAAGGAATCCAAGGTAACTTGTAAGCAACTAAAGGTCTTACTCTCATTGGCTAAAAATATTTCACCACCAAGAGAACAGTAAATAACAATGGTGTGCAATACATCTTGTAAGGAGAAAGCCATTGCTCACCAAAAAGAACATTTATTAAAAAACCTACTGGAAAAAAATGTTGTGGATGGAAGAGCTTTTTGGTTTAAATGAGAAGCTTAATATCTGGATAAAGAAAAACATAGCATTCCAGTACGAGAACCTTATTCCATCTGTGAAACTTAGTGGTGGTGGTAGTAGTGTCATGGTTTGGGCCTGTTTTGCTGCATCTGAGCTAGGACAGCCATCAGTTATTGAAAATAAATTTTGAATTACATAAGAAAATTATAAAGCAAAAATTCAAGACATCTATTCATGAATTGAGTCTCAAGAGAAAGTGGGCCATGTAGACAGCTACCCTAAGCACAAAAGTAATTATATCAAAGAACAGTTAAAGAAGGCAAAATTACTATTTAGGAATGATCAAGAAACTCCTGACCTTAATCCAATACAAATATTGAGGAAGCAGCAACATCTCAAAGTTAAAGCTGTTCTGTATGGAGGAATACAGGTTACAATTTCTTTAAACTGATATGAAGGACTGATCAATAGATACCAGAAACATTATTATTTATTTATTTAGTCATTGTTGCAAATGTAGTTTACAACAGATACTGAAAGAAAGAATTCACATCATTTTCCCACTCACCCATAAGTAATACTGGATAATTTTCCTCAATAAATATATTACTAAATATAATATTTTTGTCTCATTTGATTTATTGGGTTCTATGTATCTACTTTTATGACTTGTGTAAAAATCTGATGCTGTAGCAGAATATTTATGCAAACATATAGAATGTCTTTAGTGTTAATTCTGATAACGACAGTGTTCCCTTACTGATTTAAATTCATATATTTTCTGTTTCATAATTACCAGAATATGGCTTCGAGAAAGATAACTGAGTAATATTGTACTAAAAGTGAAATCAGGTAATTAAGATTTGTTTTAAGTTAAATTATTTTTATTTTTAGAGACATGCCAGTGTGCAGTAGCCTCATGTAAACCATCCCAAGAAATTATAGGATTCAGGATTGTCTAGGCAAGGGCCAATAATTGGTTAACTGAAATGTCACATAATTTAATATGGAGATTATCTATAATAAATTACCCTTGTGGGGGCTTTAAATTTTTGTCACTGAATTATGTACAGCAAAATGCTAGTGTAAACAAATGCCGTATTCAGTGTGTGGCAAAGCTAAAATGATGAATAGGAATGTTTATTTATGATTTAAATAATTTCTGTGAGTAGATCCCCATACACATATTACAGTTCCAGCAAATTAATTGTGATAACATTGTAAATTAAATTTTAGACAATTGTCATGGTATGAGAATAACATTGTTATATTCTTGCATTTCACTGTGATTTCTATGGGTTTAAATAAGTTCACGTTATGCATTGTTCCAATAATAATCAGAAGTAGAGTTTGTAACCTAAAACAAATATAAGTAAATTTGAACAGGAATAGGAATATAATTGCATGGTGGACGAATTTGATTATGTATTAAACCAGTCGACTGTGTGTGTGGTTGGGAGTGTGAGTCTGATAGCAAGCACATAATGAAGATGGTGTTAATTGGGCTGGGTACATCGGGGAGGAAAATAAAATGAGACGGCAGGACTGGTGAAGAGGGAGGGCAAAATGAGCAATAAAGTTAAGCATTTAGTTTTAAATGAGGCCAGGAGCATTCGCCCAGTACAGACACTAAATGAGGACATGCTAAAATTACACACACACGCACGCACGCACGCACGCCATACTTTATTTGTACTATCTACTCACATTGATGTAGCTAAATATCTAAATAATTCTGTGACTCCACTTGACCCAATCATTAACCCACACGCTAATTGTTCACTTTTTTTAAGTGTCTCAAATAATTTTCGGGAAAATTACATTTCTGGTCATTATAGGGACATTCAAAAAATACTGAAGATTATTATCTAATTAGCTAATTAATGCTACACCTAACCAGTGTTGGGGGGTATTCACAGTAGTCACAGCAATGTTATTACTTTTTCTGTAACAAGGTAATGTAATCCATTACAGTTAAGTATTTTGTAATCACATTACAGTTACTAATATAATAAAAACAATGTTACTTGCGTTACTTACATTTGTCTATAAAAAATATTATTTTGATAACGAAAGCATAAAACATTTGCTAAGCTGTATTCTGCATAATTTCTTTCTGATCTGACATCTGCACAGCACAGTAAGACTGCACAGCTTGCCATGTAACAAATGTAACAAACACATCCAGCTCTAAAATGGCTCTTCAATTCATTTTTAAGCACTATTTTGACGTATTTGTGGACATATATCAAACGATAAGGCTGTAAGTATACTCAGCCTTATCATTTCCATGATTTTACATTTCCGGTAAGTTTGATTTAAAAAAAAGATGTGAAATATGAAAACAGTTACACGTGTATTAAACGTTTTATTTATGCTGAATGTTGTAGTGTTTTGGTACAAGCATTAAACAGACACAGTGGGTGTGGTGTAAAAAGAATCCCAAGTGGTAGCTATACAAAAATTATCAATATTTAGTATTAAACCTTTCCTGGATCCCTCTACATGTGTCTGGGCTAAGCCCCCAATCTACCTAGGCCCTAAAAAAGCCCTTGGTTTGTTTCTATAACTGTGTTAGATATATTGCACCATTACACCCCTACCCAGAATCATTATCCACTACCAATCACCAAGCTATCTATTGTCCTTCCCTAAGTGATTTTCTTGTTGATCTTGAATAATGTTCAGTTATTCTCATTCAATCATGTTATCTGTTATGGTATGTTAGGACAATGCGACCACAGGTTTTTTACTAAAACCCACAAAACCAAACCATCCTTTGAGATTAACAGTGACACAAACCCCAATGCAAGATTTCCCAAAACCAAGTATAACATCAAGTATAGGCTAATGAAATTAATTTTATACATGTTTAATGTGGCTACTACTGCTACATTTTATTCCTAAACAAACTATGGAAAGAAATATTGTCTATAATTTGTGTACTTTTCCGATTTCTTTCTAGATTTGATTACAGTATATTTGTAAGTGTTTTAGATTGTAAATTAGAAAGTAAAGTAATGAGCAATGAGATTACATTTTCCAGGAAGTAATGAGTAAGGTAATCTCATTACAATTTTAGCTAAGTAATGAGTAATTAGTAATGGATTACTTTTTTGAGGTACTACCACATTACTGATCTAAACCTATTGCAAACCCTAACTTTAACCTCAGTAACCTAGAGCAAATCTTTTGACTCTTTTGGTTTATCAGTTTCTGTAAAAAAAAAAATAAATAAATACAATGTTTTCCCATGTTTTCCTCATGGGGACCAGCCAAATGTCTCCACAAGATAGAAAATGATCTTTCTATACTTGTGGGAACATTTGGTTCCCACAAGTAATATTAACATGCACGCACGCACGCACGCACGCACGCACACACACACACACACACACACACACAAGGAAAATGGGGACATATGACATAACTACTACATTTGGGGACAGTGCTTTCCAGTGGGATTACAGAAAAAAAATAAACAGTGATGTGTGTTATTTGAAAGCCATAGAAAAACACTGTTACTTTTAGATAAAACCTTTTTTTAAACAACTGAAAAATTTACTTCACTTTGGGGACAAGTATTATTTTGGTCACTGCCGGGACTGTCATGACGGGACTCAACGGGTAAGGAGGAGACGAATGCAGGTTCTACTAGGATTACCATATTGGAATGTAATTAAATGAAAGGCCGGCAAAACAAAACATACAGCTTCACTGCAACAACATAAACATCACCAGCTTACTGCAACATGAAACATAACCGAAGTTAACAACAACACGTTAACTAGAGTGGGCTTACCACCGAACAACCACTAAATCTGCATGAACAGAGGGATACCGAAGGCAGAAGCGGAAGAAATCCGCCTTCTGTCGTAACACTCGAAAGGGAGCATTCCCAACACAACGACCCGCACCGTGGGAGAGCTAGGACACTGCCTAAATACTGTCTTGCACAGCTGAAAGCAATCTCAGTAAGTGCCCTAGCTTCTCCCACAGTGGTTTAGTAGTCCAGTGGAACACCGCAAATGTCTTTGTCCAGATCGCCCCCTGGCGGCAAGGAAGGGCTCATAACGTCCAAGTCCAGGCGGTCCATGACATATCCCTCCTCCTATGGAGCCCGAGTCAGAGCCAGGGCTCCTTAATGATGGACCCCTCGGACCCCCACTGTCCTGTCCGGGGGCTTCCTCTCTGGGCGGAGCCTAGGGGGAAACACGGTAACCCAACCGTCCACTGCAAAGGAGGCCCTCATCATACACACGGCCGCTCGGGAACTGACGGTCTCCTGCTGGACCTCACGGGAACTGGCGGCCTCCTGCTGGGCCTCTTGGGAACGCACGGCCTCCTGCAGGTCCTCTCGGGAACGCATGGCCTCCTGCAGGTCCTCCTTCAGACACACAGCCTCTGTCAAGGCCACAGGATCACTCGGTCTCGGCATGGCTACAGGATCAGTCGCCCTCGGTGCTGATGCAGAAACTCTCGTCCTCAGCACGACCACTGGATCCGCTGTCGCCCTCGGTGCTGACACAGGAACCCTTGTCCTCAGCAAGGCTGTTGGATCTGCTGTCACCCTCAACACGTCCACAGGACCAGTAGCCCTCTGCACGACTACTGGAGCAAATCTCCTTGGTGCTGGCACAGGAACCACGGGAATCGGCCCGGTGCTAGCAAATTCCGAAACACGATCTATCGCAATCAGCTCTACAACTGAGCTTGCGAGTACAGAAATGCCACGACGAGATGCTATCGGCTCAACTACTGGGCTAGCGGGTGCAGAAACAGGACAACGAGAGGCTATCGGCTCTATTACTGAGCTAGTTTGTTCACAAACACACATCCTTGACACTATTGGCTCATTTATGGAGCTAGTGTGTACAGAAACATGACAACGAGAAGCTATCGACTCAATAACGGAGGTAGCTTGTACAGAAATGGGACAACGAGAAGCTATCAGCTCCATCACTGAGCTAGCTTGTTCAGAAACATGACAATAAGAAGCTATCGGCTTTACCACAGAGCTAGCTTGTGCAGTTACATGACAATGAGAAGCTATCGGCTCAATTACTGAGCCAGCCTGCTCATAAACAGGACAATGAAAAGCTATCAGCTTAGCAATTGAGCTAGCTTGTTCAAAAACAGGACAACAAGAAGCCATCGGCTCAATTACTGAGCTAGCTTGTTCAAAGACAGGACAATAAAAGGTTTTCGGCTTAATTTCTGAGCTAGCGTGTTCAAACATAGGACAATGAACAGCTATCGGCTCTATAATAGAGCTAGCTTGATCAAAAACAGGACAACGAAAGGCTATTGACTCAATTACTGAGCTAGCCCGTTCAGAAACATGACAACGAGGAGCCATCGGCTGTATTACAGAGCTAGCTTGTTCAGAATCATGAACATCCATAGCTATCAGCTCTTCTACTGAGCTAGTGTGGTCAGAAACAAGAGTATCCACAACTATCGGCTCAACTATTGAACTAGTGTGGTCAGAAACCGGATTATCGGACGATACATGCGCTCGCCGACGCTTGACTAAACTGGTCTGGCTGCTGGCAAGCTGGGGATCTAGCACATGACCAGCCAAAGCCGACCGGACAGGGCGAGTGATAAACTCCGGCTTGTCACTGTTAGAAAGACCTATATCCAACGCTATCGGCTCAAATACTGAGCTAGCGTATTCAGAAACACCATAAGACGTTTTTGGCTCTTTTACTGAGCTAACGTGTTCAAAAAAACCATAATGAGACACTTTCGGCTCTACAACTGGGCTAGCGTGGTCTGAAGCACCAATATCCACCACTATCGGCTCTATAACTGAGCTAGCGTGGTCTGAAACACCAAATTCCACCACTATCTGCTCTAATATCGAGCTAGTGAGGTCCGAAACACCAACATTGGACCTGGTGTCTGCAAAACCCCGTGGGGTTCCAAAACAAAATTCCAGCTCCTCAAAAAAACTCCCCCACGGTTCCAGCCTTAAGTACCGGCCATACCAGGGTGGCCCAATGTAGGGCTTCACCGGTGAGGCGAAGAAAAACAAACGATACTTTAGCAAATTCTGTTTTAAAACCTCTTCAAAATGCTGAGTACACTGGTTTATAAATGGCCAGCATAAGGCTGGATTACCGTTAAAACGTTCTGGGAGGTGCAAGGAAGCTGGGGAACCTGCCGTCTCCATTGTTTGGCAGGTCATTCTGTCACGACGGGACTCAACGGGTAAGGAGGAGACGAATGCAGGTTCTACTGGGATTACCATATTGGACTTTAATTAAATGAAAGGCTGGCAAAACAAAACATACAGCTTCACTGCAACAACATAAACATCACCGGCTTACTGCAACATGAAACTTTACCGAGGTTAACAACAACACGTTAACTAAACCGGCTTCGCAGCAATATGAAACATAACCAAAGTTAACAACAACACGTTAACTAGACCGGTATCGCAGCAATATGAAACATAACCGAAGTTAACAACAACACATTAACTAGAGCGGGCTTACCACCGAACAACCACTAAATCCGCATGAACAGAGGGATACCGAAGGCAGAAGTGGAAGAGATCCGCCTTCCATCGTAACACTCGAAAGGGAGCATTCCTAACACAACGACCCGCACCGTAGGAGAGCTAGGACACTGCCTAAATACTGTCTTGCACAGCTGAAAGCAATCTCAGTAAGTGCCCTAGCTTCTCCCTCGGGGGTTTAGAAGTCCAGTGGAACACCGCAAATGTCTTAGTCCATCTGTTTCTTTACATACTTTGTTAGTCCCCTTTACTCTGTTCTCTAATGGTCAGGATGGTGGACCATCCTCATCACTGATGTGGTGGTGGTGTGTTAGAGTTTAATGTGCTGGTATGAGTGGATCAAACAGAGCAGTGCTGCTGGACTTTGTAAACACAGTACTCACTCACTGTGCACTGTTAGACACTTTGAAAAGGGGACTAACAAAGTATGCAAAGAAACAGATGGAAAACAGTTTGTAATTCTAGAACTACAAAGTGCTTTTATATGGTAATTGTGACAGATAAAATGGACAATGAGTGTAGAAGCATGGGAGTGTACCTAATAAAGTTACAGTATATGCACTGTTCGTTCATACATTGGCCTTTATTAAATTTGGCTGTGTAACCAAATGTGCAAGCAACCAAGTGTGTGCTTGAAGCTTGTACTTAACTGTTATGTTTTGTTTGCTCTGAAAGCAAATGATAGTTTAAAGAACTAATAAAAGGCCACTCACTGACATTTGGTTAGTAACATTCAACAGAGACAATTAATGGAATGTTACATTTACATTAGCACTTTGTTTCCAAATAATGGTATATTTTGGTTTATGAAACGAAAGTTAAGTTTAAGCTACTAAATTAAGTCACACATTGAAGTTTACTAGTGTTTGACATAGAGACATGTAGCCTACTTTAATGTGAAATTGCTGCGTAAACACTTTTTTGTTTCTGAACTGTGGCAAGGTTTTTCACTGCTCTGAAATGTGAATTTAACCAAAAAAACAAATGTAAAAAGCATACAATTACTATAATCCACATAACAAATGATGACCATACAATGATGACTGCAAAAACCCTCCAAAATGTCTTAAACAAGGCAAAGAAAAGACAACTTTCATGGAGAAACCAATGTTTCATTGAACGAAGGGCATTCAGATTGACGCCTTTTAGAGTGGTGCTTGAAAGTTTGTGAACCCTTTAGAATTTTCTATATTTCTGCATAAATATGACTTAAAACATCATCAGATTTTCACACAAATCCTAAAAGTACCGGTAGATGAAGACAACCCAGTTAAACAAATGAGACAAAAATATATTTCATAATTTATTTATTGAAGAAAATGATCCAATATTACATATTAGTGAGTGGCAAAAGTCTGTGACCCTTTGCTTTCAGTATCTGGTGTGACCCCCCCCCTGTGCAGCAATAACACAAATCCGTCCACAAAACATTCTTCCAATAGGCTTCTAGCTTGTAGATGTGATCTTTTCCAAACTGCAAACGAGCAGCAATGTTCTTTTTGGAAAGCAGTGGCTTTCTCCTTGCAGTCTACCATGCACACCATTGTTGTTCAGTGTTTTTCTGAGGGTGGACTCATGAACATTAACATTAGCCAATGTGAGAGAGGTCTTCAGTTGCTTAGATCTTTGTTGGTAGACCACTGGGTAACAATGGTCTTGAAGTTCCTCCATTTGTACACAATCTGTCTGACAGTGGGTTGGTGGAGTCCAAACTCTTTAGTGATGGTTTTGTAACCTTCTCCAGCCTGATGAGCATCAACAACTCTTTTTCTGAGGTCTTCAGAAATCTCCTTTGTTCATGCCATGATACACTTCCACAAACATGTGGTGTGAATAGCAGACTTTGATAGATCCCTGTTCTTTAAATAAAACAGGATGCCCACTCACACCTGTTTGGCATCCCATTGATTGAAAACACCTGACTCTAATTTCACCTTCCAATTAACTGCTAATCCTAGAGGTTCACATACTTTTGCCACTCATTAATATGTAATATTGCATAATTTTCCTCAATTAAAAAATGACCAAGTATAATATTTTTTTCTCATTTGTTTAACGGGGTTCTAAGACTTGTGTGGAAATCTGATGATGTTTTAGGTGATGATTTATGCAGAAATATAGAAAATCCTAAAGGGTTCACAAACTTTCACACACCACTGTAGTCCCTATTCAAAGCAGCTTTATAATTATGTTGGCCCACAGTACTGTATTGACAATTGGGTACTGACACTCAGTGAACCCCATCTTCACCTAACAGAGGTACCACTGTACTACAGTCAGAATGGGGACTATACACACACACTACATATATCCAAATGGGGACCTGAGTCTACAAACTGAGCCTAGTCAGAGTTCAGTCCTACCAAGTGAACATCTGGAGAACGTTACACAGGTGTGTACTGACAAGTGGGGTCTCTACAGGGAAATCTTACTGAAAACAGGGGATACATACATTATAAAGATCAGGATTCAGATCTGGTACATCCCATTGAGATAGGGAAAGGTTTTACTCATGTTTTTAAAATTTAGTGCCCCCTTTTTTACGTACATGAAGCACTAATGGGAAAATAATTCATAAAGTCGAGTAATTAGATAGCTTTACACTGTGCAGAAGGACATGTATGAAGTGGAGGAAAGCTGTAAATACATTTACAAAACTTTTACCTTGTTAGGAATTGGTTCTGTAGTAGGATTAGATCCTGAATTATGCTTCGTGGTTGGTGATGAGGCAATCCTCCTAATGTGAGTCAACGTTGACCCATCCTCCTGAGATGCATCAACACTGTAAAGAAATATTAAATACATTCTATTTTGTTCTCTTTATTTTAAGTACGATAATAAAACGTTCTTCCATAAATGTATTTAAGGACACATACCACCAGTACCTTCCTTTCCACTGAAAATCAAACAAAAATATCTGTTCTGTCTCACTATAGAACCTCATCTGAGCATCACTGTCTGTCTTTGTTATAAGTTCACCCCTGTACTCAAGGACAAATTGTCCATTCTTTAAAAACAAAACATATTCATCACTTACTGAAAAACTGAATATAACAATTTTCTATCATTAAAACACTGTCCTCTGTGGCTTGCTTATGGAAGATCATATCTACTTCTGGATTCTTGAAAACATGCTTTGTGCTAGTGCCTATTAGTAAAAGCATTACATATATAAATAATAATAAATTTTAAAAGCTTCAACATCTGGCTTATCAACCGAGGCTCTTATATAATGTTCCGCGTCATCTTTAGGCTGAAGCTGAGGTCTCCTCTGATTGGCAGCCATCTAAAAGAAAACAATACAATCTTATATGCAGTCGTATGAAAAAGTTTGGGCACCCCTGATAATTTTCATGATTTTAGTTTATAAATCATTGGTTGTTCAGATCAGCAACTTGAGTTAAATATATCATATAGCAGATGAACACAGTGATATTTGAGAAGTGAAATGAAGTTTTATAGGATTTTACAGAAAAGTGTGGCAGTAATTATTTCAACCTTACACAAAAAAATTAGGCAAGTGTGCATAAATTTGGGGCACCCCAACAGAAAAATTACCAACAATCAATATTTTAGTAGATCCTCCTTTTGTAGAAATATAAACAGCCGCTAAACGCTTCCTACAGCTTCCAGTCTGGATTCTGGTTGAAGGTGCTTTGGACCATTCTTCTTTAGAAACATCTCCAGTTCAGTCATCTTTGATGGTTTCCAAGCATGGACAGCCCACATTTTCAGTAATATTCATGTCTGGGGACTGAGATGGCCATTCCAGAACGTTGTACTGGTTCCTCTGCATGAATGCCTTAGTAGATTATGAGCAGGGTTTGGGGTCGTTGGCCTCGGTGCAACTTTGTCACTGATTCTTGAACATTGTTCTTAAGAATCTGGAGATATTAACTGGAATCCATGCGACCCTCAATTTTAACAAGATTCCTAGTACCTGCACTGGCCACACAGTCCCGCGGGCATTATGGAACCGCCACCAAATTTTACTGTGGGTAGCAAGTGTTTGTCTTGGGATGCTGTGTTCCTTTTCCGCTCCTTGTTATGTCCAAATACTCAATTTTAGTTTCCAATCAGTACCACAGCACTTTAAATTCCAAACAATGGAGCTGGATTGTCCAAATGTGGGCTGTAAGCACACCTCAAGTGACATCTGTTTTTGTGGCGTGTCTGCAGGAAAAGGCTTCTTTCTCTGCATTACTCTCCCCATACAGCCCTCTCCTTGGTGCAAAAGTGGCGCTGTATAGTTGAAACGATTGAACAGTGGGGACACCATCTGGCAAAGCAAGAATGAGGTTGTAGGTCTTTGGAGGTGGTCTTGTGGCTTGACTATGACTGTTCTCACCATCCATTCCCTTCGCCTCTGCCTATCCTGAGATTTTTCTTGGTCGCCTGTCTGGCCACTTGTCGGGAGTTTCCTTAACTAGAAACTGTGCCTGTGGTCTTCCATTTGCCTCACTATGTTCCTCCACAGTGGAAACTGACAGCTGAAATCTCTGAGAGAGCTTTTCCCTTTCCCTGAACCATGATGCTGAACAACCTTTGTTTTCAGGCCATTTGAGAGTTGTTTTGAGGCTCCCATGTTGCCACTCTTCAGAGAAGATGCAAAGAGGAGAAAAACTTCCAATTGGCCACCTTAACACTTCCAATTGGCCACTCTCATAGTTGGATTCACTTGTGTATGTAGATCAAGGGTCAATGAGCTTACAAAACAAATTTTGTGTTCCAATAATTAGTGATAAAGGTATTCAAATGACAAGGGTGCCCAAATTTATGCACCTGCCTAATTTTGTTTGAATAATTACTGCACACTTTCTGTAAAACCTATAAACTTAATGTCACTTCGCAAATATCACGGTGTTCATCTGCTATATGATATATTTACCTAAAATTGCTGAGCTGGACAACCAATGATTTATAAAGAAAAATCATGAAAATTATCAGGGGTGCCCAAACTTTTTCATACAACTGTAATGCATTGCCATGTCCTAGTTTCTTAAGTTGTTGATTTATTCATGTTGCTAATTTCATTGTGCATTATTACTAATCGTTCATTAAAAACATTTTAGTTTATTAGTTAATTCACTGAAGAGGCAAAACTAATCTCACTCATGTTAGTAAATTTTATTTTGATTACGGCAGCATTACCTTAACATGTAAACACTGAACTTTAAGGTTTAAATGACCCGTCTGTGCACATGCGCGTGAATAACATGACTAATAATAGTTTTTGTACAATGCAGGTCACTTTTTTTTATTCAGGTTAAAAAACAAATGGGATAAAATTCCATTGATCTGCATTAATGAGCTAATGTGAATATTTCACCAGCTTTTCCAAAATTTCAAAGCAGATACTGCCCATACATGTTGGATAAACATGACATATATAAATGTAGCTCATCAGCTCAGACAATATGCTGGAGATCAATTAAATAAAACACACTTAAAAGTGAAAAATGTCAATTATACACAATATACCACTTCTATTTGCTTCTCACACATATTAATCCTCCCGGTTGAGAACCGGCCTGTTTTAACACAATGCGCTGCCTCCACATTACAGCTGGATTTAAATTGTACATGATAAATTATTCCATAACTAAGCATACATGTGATGTGATTTGATTAATGGGGTCTATTTTGTTTTATTCATTAAGTAAAACCAATATTCAAACACATTTACCTGCCGTTGTAATCTGCTGTCAGGATCGCGAACTCCTCGTGGTATTTTCCCGGTGTTATGGTGATTTCCTCCCCCAGTGGAGACTTGCGAGATGGAGAAAGGTTCCCGAAGGGACTGCATGCCCAAACCACATCACAAGGATGTCTGACTAACCACTCAGATTGGTCAGTTTGAATCGCGTGACCTTTGTGTACAGGGCTTTACGGTCATTTACTTCAATTTACGTCAGTTTGCTTTGTCTGACGGCACTGTGTGTGCAGATTTCCGGAATTTCTGCCCACTAGGGGCACTGTGCTGAACACACTTTTTACTTCCTAAAGAAGTAAAATTTGGGGACTTTGGAGATTTTCTCACTAGCATACATTTTTAGCCTCCTTGATACTATTAAATAGCTAAAACAATTGGGGACCTGTGTGCATGTCCCCATTTGCAGAGAGGTCCCCGATCGACTGGTGTGTACTCTGAGATTTCTCCCCATTTTGCACCTATTTTCATTTCTATTTCCACACACACACACACACACACACAAACAAGTCAATGCATGACAAGAATATTTATTACTAGATTGATTTCAAATTAGATGCATGTGTCTCATGGCAAATAGCAGCCACATCTCCATAAATAATGTAAGTTTTCAAAGTTCTTGAACACTTCTTATTTCCCAAATGGCTCCAAAAAGAATCATTAGAATTTGTAAACTCAATTTAAGTATTACATTGTTTACATCTGCTAATAGGCATGAGTCACAACCAAGTTTACGTTTTCAAAACTTTTCAGACATTTCCTTCTACAAACTCATAATTCATTATATGCACAATAATTACCAATTGCCTCATGTGAGCACCAGTCACCATGCCATGTCCCCTCCTCGGAGTTGATTGCTATTACTGGCTGCAGCTGGACCTTGTTTACTCTGAGTTATTGGCATTTTTTCTGCTTGTTATAATATTTCTATGTTTCTTGTTTGTTGTTTTTTCAGCATTTTTTCCTGATCATTGTTCTTGCTTTTCTTTGACCTACTCTCATGTTTTTATAGATTTTGGGACATTATTCATTGATGTAAGTGCTTTAAAGATTTTGCAAGTTTTTGAAATTCTGGACTAGTTGCTCGTTATCCTGTGTTTTTGAACTCTGTTCTCTCTTTGTTTGTGAGGATGTTCTGAATTTTGTTTGTTTTCCCTTTACCTTATGATTTTCAGGATCCTTTGGCTGATCTCTTCCAGCTCTCAAACTAGCATTGTTTTTGTTTTGTTTTTTTGTTTTGTTTTTTTTATTCTGCCATCTTTGTGGGTTTTTGCCACGTTTCCAACCTAATCCTTCCCCTCAGCTGTGTGCTGTTAAACTCTATTTTCATTATACTGGATCTGCTGTTGAGTCTTGGACTGTTTATTCCCACACCTGATGGTACACCCTTGCAAGTATGGAGTCAGCAGATTCTTTCCAACTTGCCATTGTGCTACAACAGCAGGAAGTCTGATTAGGAGAACAGCAGAAACAAACATAATCGACATCATGTGTTGGAGTCATTCATCATTCATCACATTTGAACTTCAGTGGCTTCAAGTCAATGCCCCATCCCCCATGCTTCAACTAACCCTGTTGTCCCTCACCGCATATTTCCTTTTTTCCACATTTTTTTAGCTGCAAACATTCATGTTTTCCACTGAATGGGTCAGGGTGGCCTATATGATCAAGAAAATCTTTCTAGAACGGCACAGAAATGGAGAATGACTGTCTGGGAAGCAGGGTTAGAGTTGTTTAGAGGTGCAAGGGGTTTTTGATCAATCTACCAAGGGAGAGAAGCTGCCCACCAGGTGCTCCATATAAAGCAAAGTACCTTTTCAGTCTCAGCATTTTGGACCCTCACTACCACCAGCAGATGGAAACTCCCAGTCCAGTATGACATCTTCCTGCATGGACTCTCAGGCAGCATTATGGAGGAGGTAGTAACATGCCAGCTGCCACCCTCATTCTACAATCTGGTGGCTTTAGCTATCTAAGTAGAAAAGCTCAGGGAAAAGTAGAAAAGTAGGTAGGGAATGGCTGGTGAGCATTACTCTCTGTCTTCCTCCGTCACCTGCATACTCCTGAAGTATTCTATAGAAGGCCATGTTGTTTGTATAACTGTGTTTGTTGTGCCCAGTGACCTATTTGTCCTATTCCCCTACCACAGGATATATCCTTGCATCTTTCCTAAAATTATCCTGAGTACCTGGAGATCAGATGGATGACATCATGATTTATCAGCCAATATCCTATAATCAAAAATATTAGTCCCACAATTTTCTGTCTCAAGCTGCCTGTTTCTCTTTACTGAGTTTACCCTCATTATGTCTCCCATATCAAACCTGCTTAATACAGCTCCCTCTTTCAATCCATTCCAAGGTAAGCCTGTTGCTGAAATACTGAAATTAAACCATATAAAATATAATACATGTAATAGATAATTTAAAGTGTGAAAAACACTTTCTGCTGATGTTAAATGTGCTGCAGTTATGTTGGCTATTGAATCCACCTGTATCCCATTCCGAACAGTTCACCAAGAACAGCAATCAGAAGGCTTCAGGCTAGAATTAAATCTGCCTTAGCAACACTAAATCTTGTTTTCTAACCTAACACAACTGATCCGGTATATACAAGCTTGCAGAAGGCATATACTCATGGTGATGAATTGTCAGCCTTTCAATGGGGAGACCAGGTTAAGGAGCTCTCATGCGCATGAAATTGCAATGACCAAGTGCTCTAAAAGCTCAATGTACACAATGGCAGTGATACCAAGTGACAAACTGTACAATGCTTGTGAATACAATGCAGGTAGCAGCACTCTTGATGAAGTCTGATGAGGTGCAATTTGCATATGCCATGATGAATATGCTTGAATTTGTTTGGATAATTCTAGCTCTTTACACTATTCTAAAATATTGAGCATATGCTGAGATAATGTAGACCCTGATCCAGAGCAGTTGCAAATGATTGTGGGATATTCTCTTGAGATTTAGAGCCAGGTAAGAAGGCAACCATAATAATGACAAGCCTTTTTTGATGGAAGCGAGCTTTTGTAGTTGTACAGATGGATGGGGCATGAGACCGATACTGCCAACAGATGAAAAGAAGCAGGTGTTTTAAAATGCTCACATACATTGTCTAGGCAACAGTAAAGGACGAAAGAAGTGGTCAAGCAAAAGACAGACCCAAATCAGCTTTCCAATTTTTAAGAATAAGGAGTGATCCTCCTCCATAGGTGTTTTCATATTTGAAGAACTTATCCCATAGTTCTTAAGACTGTTGAAGAAAGTGCCCCCTTTTTTGTGTGTTGAATGAATGAATGTGGTTCATATAATGCTCTGTGTATTCATAATATATATATATATATATATATATATATATATATATATATATATATATATATATATATATAT
>JAJAGP010005734.1:0-29408 GCA_025084515.1 Ancistrus triradiatus | reverse complement strand
AACAAACTTCAGCTACATCCAAAACTATGGGCTAAATACTAGAAAAAAATATTGGTTTTGTGTATTTAATGACACATCAGCATTAATGGCTATTCAGGACAGGACACACACTGTGGCAATTTAAAGCAGCCAGTTAACCCCAGCCCATGTTCTTGGACTGTGGGAGGAAACCGGAGTACCTGGAGTAAGCCCACATAGACATGGGGAGAACATACAAGTCAAACCGGGGATCTCAGTTGTACCACTGTGCCTATCCAAAAACAGGGAGACTATTAGCGAATGCGACTCCATGTTAGCAATATCATTAGCTAGTTCTAATTAAAATGTATTCAAGTTTGAATCTGTATTTTGTGTGTAGCTGCTCAAATGAAGGATAATAAATATATTGATATATCTTTAAATGAGCAAACTTCACTAATAGTGTTACTAGTTCTACTTAATGTTTAGCCCACGGGATGCACCCATCATGTTTTTTCAGCAATATCAGTGCAAAATAAGCTTAAACACCAATAAAAGCAGTACAAAAATCTTATTTAGGAAAGCTACTACATAGTATAAACTCATTACACTTCACAAAGAGCATCAGCAGTGTAGTATAGCTGACAGACATAGCTAAAGTTTTGCTAGCATTATCAGTGTAGCTACTACTATATTTACTCTGGCAAGTTGCTAGTAAAGTGACTTCTTTAATAAACCTGTAAGCAGTGTAAAGAGTCAAATATCATTGTTAGGGAAAGAAATATTAGATTAAACTGTGCATCTCTCCTAGTGATCAAACTTTTCCTACTTGCTACTGAATTAGATACTGCACTGCTAGTACTAATGCTAACGCTCAGAAAACTGGGTTTGGAGGGCTATTGTTTCAAAAGAACTGCATAAATAAACATTCACTGTTCATTAGCAGTCAGAGGAATGAATTAACTGGGTATATCAGCTACACAGTACTGACTTCATTTCAACCAGACAAAAGTCAAATGAAAGCCAGTGTGAGCTATCTGCTACAAAATGAGTGTAAATTCAAAAACACATTATAGAAATTAGCAGGTTACCGAGTTACAACTGGTGAAAACTGGACATAGAAATTCACAAAAGTGTCGTTTTATAGTCAAAAACATACAAAACAAACAAAAATGCAAAATAATCTTACTCTTATGGATCAGGAGTAATAAATCTATATCTGACTAACGTATGATTACAGCTGTACTTTGGCTTTTTGGGGGTTATTTGGTGTCTATTATGAATTCAGTTTTCTAGGCGATTGTACACAAATTATTTATTTTTTATTTTATAAATTCACGTAAACTGTGAGCGGTTTGAACGTTACGGCTGATCGGTGTTTATACTGTATACAGGGCGCAGGTTGAAGGCTATATAAGCTCTGGCGCCCTCTAGCAGGCACCACTGGGAACAACAGCTGTTTCTCACGTTTACTCGCCTGGCGACTGTTTCCCCTCCACTCGAGTACAATAACTTAGATTAATATTAACACATATTATTAAAATATGAAACAAATTTTACATTTCAAAATCTACAACTAACTGAAAATACATTTAAAAACCCTTCAAAAATCTAATAATTGTTTATAATTGATTAATTGTTCATTTGAATTGTTAAATAAAAGAAATGCTATCAAATATTAGAAACTATTCTTACATCTTACAACTCACCTAATACCAACAATACTATCTTACAGTTTAATTGTATAGTGGAAATAAATACAATCTTACAACTGGCTGAAACTAAGTTTAGAAAAGCACATTAAATGAAACGTAAATTAAATAATTAAAACAGCCTTACAGCTTTCAGCCTTCACTTAAAAAGCTTATAACCCAACCATGGCAACTTGGCAGATGGGGGATTTGAACCCTAGACCTTTTGGTCCGTACCAGTATCACCATAGCCCTTGGTAATTTAAGTGTCATATATGTAACGAATCTGTAACAAACAGTTCAAGTCTAATGCTACTAGAAATTAAAAACAAACAGACTCAGGAGTGCACATACAATAAATACTAAAGCTCAAAGATACAGTTTGCAAAAATATACACAAAAAATAGAACAAAAATACAACAAGAGTGCAGAGAATAGAAGCTACTGATCTGGCCCCGAGGTAATTCACTATCCCACCACCCAGTGGTGTCATCTGGCAGGGTCAGGCGTCACACAGACACATGATTGGCCATGTCTGAGAGAGGTGACTGATTGTAACCCCCTACGACCCCTGCTGGCTCGTTATTATAGTGAATCAGCTGGAAAATATCAAATCCAAATCAAAACCAGACCGGCATTTCAGGCCAGTCCTGGCCTAGTACCAGGTCAGAACAACCTTAGAAAAATGCCTGTACGTTTCCAGTAGATTTTACTTTCCTTTCACGTGTGAGTGATATTTTAGCTGAAACCCTTCTTGATCCTCTTGCATTTCTTAATATGTTGCCAAATATTACATCAAACGTTGATTGTTAGTCTGGGGTCATGCCTTGTCCTTGGCCGGAAGTGTTTAGTCTGGCTGGGCCGTGAGAGGTTTTGGTCTCTTTGATCTTTGGTTCTGCATCCTTGCTTTAGACTAAGAGCAGAGCCGGGGGTTCATAATCAATGAGACTTCTGGTGATCTGGGAGGTTGGGTTGTTGTCTTCTGGCCTCTCAAGTGTGACCTTCTGGTTCTCCCCTTTCTGAGTCTCATGCTACATTTAGTCTCAGTGGCTCAATCATGGTCTGTTAACAGACTCTGGTCTTAACTATAACTAACTACATTTTCTCTTTTCTCTCTGAGCTTGTGTTCCGGTACTAGTTCCAGCCCCAAACACTAAAATGTTCCTCCACTTGAGCCCCACTCCAGTCCCACTGTACTCACACCACAGAGGGCAGTAACTCTCTTCTTCTTCCGGTGGACTGTGGATGCCATGCAAGATCCTAAAGTGACTCTGTGCATCTGAGTATATAATGCAGATATGGATATTTTTCCTTAATCCATTCAATATCTCTCTTCATATAACGCTATAGCTCTATGCGCTACCTGTTATTTTACTTTAATTATTATATTTTTAAACATGTTCCCTCTGTTAATAGTTATTTAGATTCTGTTTATTTTAACTATTACTATGAACTTAGTACTTAGATAACGTACCTAATTCTCACATATAACATCTAAGCCGCCCAAGGAGGATGGGTCCATTTTTAAGTCTTGGCCTTCCCTAGGTTTCATCCTTATAACGTTTAGAGTTTTTCTTTTCCACTGCCGCCCTGGGCTTGCTTATAATTTAGAAGATAATCTAAAATTGTAAAGCCACTTTGAGACAATTCTCCATTGTAAAAAGCGCTATAGAAATAAAGCCGACTTGACTTAACAACAAGCTACAGAGTGTCCCCTGAGACGGGCATCGTGGTACTGTGGGGGGCCTAGTGGGTAAGGTACTGGACTATGGACCAGAAGGTCCAGGGTTCAAATCCCACCTCTGCCACTGTTGGGTCCTTGAGCAAGACCCTTAACCCACCATTGCTTGGATTGTAAGACTGTATCAATTATAAGTCGCTCTGGATAAGGGCGTCTGCTAAATGCTGTAAATGTACTAATGAATAGAAAGGCATTTACTGAACCAGCTCGACGCTGCTCAATACACACATTTGGCTATTCAACAAACACATATGTAACCTAAAACTTGTGCATTATTGGCTTAAAGTCTGGACCAGAGAGGGGAACTCGACTCCCTTACTTACTGACTTGCATTAAGAAACTTGTAAACATCTCTGCACAGCAGTTTATGAAACAGTTCACATAAGATGCTAATTTATTGCCATCAAGAAAGGATGTAAAAATGGATTTGAATCCATAAATCAGTCCAATTCCCAACGATGCAACACACTGAATCAATACGCAAATCTATTCAATCTGCTTCCCTGGTGTGTGTGAGAGAGGGGGCTAAAGCTAACATTGGCAGCTTCTTTCAGAGCATTGAATTCTACCTGGTTATATTTAATACCTGAAGCTTTCTGTTACCCGATATGCGATATACGACTTACAATTGGCACAATCTTACAAGCAATTGTGGGTTAAGGGTCTTGCTCAAGGACCCAACAGTGGCAGCTTGGCAGAGGTGGGATTTGAACCTTGGACCTTCTGGTCCAGAGTCCAGTACCTTAACCACAGCCCCAAAACGAGTAGCCTTCGGTTTCTTTGGCAGGAGATTTGGGGAGAAAATGAATGTAGTGTTGACGGACAAAAAGTCAGTGAAGAAATGTTTTGAAATGGCTGCTCCTTACTGAATCCAAGCTCAACTGAAACATACTGGAGCAGACCTGATTTGGCTCAGCAATGAATCAAAGTGTATTGAATCTTTTCCTGCTTTAACTGCATCCCTGTGGCGTAAACTGGGTATTGTACAATACAAGGTGGGTATTGTGTCGTCTGAAAGACAAGAGATTCACACTCCTACCACTGACTGACTGTCTTTTTCAACCGACTTGAGGAATGCTAGCACTTTACCAGGGTGGGGAAGTGGGCAGAGTCCGGCCTTTTGTTGATTTCTCTGCTCTGAAAACCACAACTAACCCAGACAGAACGGTGGTCAAAATTTTTTACTTATTTATTTTCAAATCTCTAGTTTTCTTAGATGTGCGCATTTTATCACCCGGTATCTTTACATTTAGAAAATCACATCGGTACAACTTCGTTTTTCAAGCTTAGTTGCATGAACCTCATTCCAGTCTCGCGTCCGGTCTTGTTATTCAAACTGCGATTCTATTTTCTGTCACCAGGTGTCGCGAGTTGCAAGTGTTCGCTCTCTCCATCTGATTCAAACGCGAATAACAACGTATTGTACAGTGGTGCTTGAAAGTTTGTGAACCCTTTAGAATTTTCTATATGTCTGCATAAATATGACCTAAAACATCATCAGATTTTCACACAAGTCCTAAAAGTAGATAAAGAGAACCCAGTTAAACAAATGAGACAAATATTATACTTGGTCATTTATTTATTGAGGAAAATGATCCAATATTACATATTAGTGAGTGGCAAAAGTATGTGAGCCTTTGCTTTCAGTATCTGGTGTGACCCCCCCTGTGCAGCAATAACTGCAGCTAAACGTTTCCTGTAACTGTTGATCAGTCCTGCACACCGGCTTGAAGAAATTTTTAGCCCATTCACTCCGTACAGAACAACTTCAGCTCTGGGATGTTTGGTGGGTTTCCTCACATTAGCTGCTCGCTTCAGTTCCTTCCACAAAAAAAAAAAAAAAAAAACAACTTGGATTGGATTAAGGCCAGGACTTTGAACATGAACTTTATTCTTCTGTGACCATCCTTTGGTAGAACCGACTTGTGTGCTTAGTGTCGGTGTCTTGCTGCATGACCCACCTTCTCTTTGAGATTTCAGTTCATGGGGAAACAACTGTCCTGACATTTTCCTTTAGGAATTCTCTGATATCAATTCAGAATTCATTGTTCCATCAATGATGGCAAGCCGTCCTGGTCCAGACTTGCAGCAAAAAACAGGCCCAAACCAATGATACTACCACCACCATGTTCACAGATGGCGATAAGGTTCTTATGCTGGAATGCAGTGTTTTCCTTTCTCCAAACATGACACTTTTCGTTTAAAAAACAGTTCTATTTTGGTCTCATCCGTCCACAAGACACATTCTTCCAATAGCCTTTCTGGCTGTCCACGAGGATCTTTAGGAAAACTGCAGACGAGCAAGCAATGCGCAGTCTTTTTGGAGAGCAGTTGGCTTTCTCCTTGCAACCTGCCATGCACACCATTTGTTGTTTCAGTGTTCTTCTGATGGTGGACTCATGAACATTAGTCAAATGTGAGTGGAGAGAGGCCCTTCAGTTGATTAGAACTTACCCTGGGACTCCTTTGTTGTACCTCACCAATCGCGGTCGCTTACCCAACTGTCCTTATCTCAAAGAGTGGTTAATATGCGAATATAGGGATGCAGGGAGGGAAAGACAGAGATTCGAAAAAGAGGAAGAGGAGTAGGAGGGCGAAGGAGTAAGGTGGAGGGGCCGAGGATAAGGATCGGGGGGGGCGAGAGTATTATAATAGTAAGAGCGAAAGGGGTAGATAGGATGTCGTTTCGTGATGCTTAATTAAGGTAGTTAAGGTTTTGGGGCAAGGTTACTTACTCAGGACACCTGTAAACAGAAACGTCCTTATTACCTTAGATTACCAACAAAGAGGGACAAGGCAGGAGGCTCTTGGAGTGATCCTTTGTTTGGCGACCACTCCTGGGGATGGGCGGGAACAATGGTTCTTGGAATTTCCTCCAATTTGTATACCACCATCTGTCTGAACTGTGGATTGGTGGAGTCCAAACTCTTTAGAAGATGGTTTTTGTAACCTTTTCCAGGCCTGATGAGCATCAAACAACTTTTTGCGGTCCTCAGAAATCTCCTGTGTAGGGCAATGTACACTTCCACACAAATACAAAACAGGTTAGTTGGCCCTTTGGGGGCAATTGCTTTACAGTATCCTATGACGGGTAGCAATTCATGCGGTCCTCCCCCCCCCGGTGATCTTTCTGAGGTTGTCCTCAAGAAATCTCCTTTGTTCGTGCCATGCCATTGATTTACAACTTCCACAAATAAAACAGGGTGCCCACTCACACCTGATTGTCATCCCATTGATTAATTTCACCTTCAAAATAAACTGCTTTATCCTAGAGGTTCACATACTTTTGCCCACTCACTAATATTTAATATTGGATCATTTTCCTCCTCAATAAATAAATAAACAAGGTATAATATATTTGTCTCATTTGTTTTAACTGGGTTCTCTTTATCTAACTTTAGGACTTGTGTGAAAATCTGATGATGTTTTAGGTCATTATTTAGGCAGAGAAATATAGAAAATTCTAAAGAGTTCACAAACTTTCAAGCACCTCTGTATGCATGTATGTATATATTATAGATATATATATATATATATATATATATATATATATATTATATATATATATATATATATATATATATATCTCTCTATCTTACAGTGGCCTTGCAAAAAGTATTCGGCCCCCTTTGAACTTTTCAACCTTTTGCCACATTTCAGGCTTTAAACATAAAGATATGAAATTGTAATTTTTTGTGAAGAATCAACAACAAGTGGGACACAGTCGTGAAGTGGAACGAAATTTATTGGATATTTTTTTAAGATAACTTTTTTTAGAAATAAAAAACTGAAAAGTGGGGCGTGCAAAATTATTCGGCCCCCTTGCGTTAATACTTTGTAGCGCCACCTTTTGCTGCGATTACAGCTGCAAGTCGCTTGGGGTATGTCTCTATCAGTTTTGCACATCGAGAGAAAGACATTTTTGCCCATTCTTCCTTGCAAAACAGCTGGAGCTCAGTGAGGTTGGATGGAGAGCGTTTGTGAACAGCAGTTTTCAGCTCTTTCCACAGATTCTCGATTGGATTCAGGTCTGAACTTTGACTTGGCCATTCTAACACCTGGATACGTTTATTTGTGAACCATTCCATTGTAGATTTTGCTTTATGTTTTGGATCATTGCTTTGTTGGAAGATAAATCTCAGGTCTTTTGCAGACTCCAACAGGTTTTCTTTCAGAATGGTCCTGTATTTGGCTCCATCCATCTTCCCATCAATTTTAACCATCTTCCCTGTCCCTGCTGAAGAAAAGCAGGCCCAAACCATCATGCTGCCACCACCATGTTTGACAGTGGGGATGGTGTGTTCAGGGTGATGAGCTGTGTTGCTTTTACACCAAACATAACGGTTTGCATTGTGGCCAAAAAATTCGATTTTGGTTTCATCTGACCAGAGCACCTTCTTCCACATGTTTGGTGTGTCTCCCAGGTGGCTTGTGGCAAACTTTAAACAAGACTTTCCATAGATATCTTTGAGAAATGGCTTTCTTCTTGCGACTCTTCCATAAAGGCCAGATTTGTGCAGTGTACAACTGATTGCTGTCCTATGGACAGAGTCTCCCACCTCAGCTGTAGATCTCTGCAGTTTATCCAGAGTGGTCATGGGCCTCTGGGCTGCATCTCTGATCAGTCTTCTCCTTGTTTGAGCTGAAGGTTTTACGAGGGACGGCCGGGTCTTGGTAGATTTGCAGTGGTCTGATACTCCTTCCATTTCAATATGATCGCTTGCACGGTGCTCCTTGAGATGTTTAAAGCTTGGGAAATCTTTTTGTATCCAAATCTGGCTTTAAACTTCTCCACAACAGTATCTCAACAGTAGGTCAACATTGGACCATTCAGAGATCCTCACTGAACTTCTGGAGTGAGTTTGCTGCACTGAAAGTAAAGGGGCTGAATAATATTGCACGCCCCACTTTTCAGTTTTTTATTTCTAAAAAAAGTTTAAAATATCCAATACATTTCGTTCCACTTCACGATTGTGTCCCACTTGTTGTTGATTCTTCACAAAATATTTTAATTTCATATCTTTATGTTTGAAGCCTGAAATGTGGCAAAAGGTTGAAAAGTTCAAGGGGGCAGAATACTTTTGCAAGGCACTGTATGTATGTGTATGTGTTCATATATATATATGAATAAATAAAATACATAATACTCTAGTGGCGCTTTAGGTACATAAACCCAGCGCAGCGCTACTAGTAGGAAGTCAGTGTCTTAGTGTTTAAGCTTAAACATCAGCTTGATCGGCTATTACGTGAGCTAGCTAGCTAAGTTACTTGGTATACAAACTACAGACTAACCAGGTGTTTCGAGTTATTTTGCCTCTGTCCTTAAACACCTCATTGACTGCATCTAGCTTCAGTTCTGCTCTTCCGACTGAATGATTTTTTATAATTAAAGGCTGTTTTGAAGTCACTTCAGTACAAAGTAAGATCAGTTACCAATAAGGACACTAAACTAAAATCCTCTGCCAGAGACTCGACTCAAACTTGCATGCTAGAGACTACTTGGACTCGCACTGATGTGTGAACATCTGCGGTCTGGATATAGCCTGTTCAATTCAGCAACAGCTTGTTGTCTTTGATGTTATACAAGCTCAGTTAAGTCACGATCTGGGAAAATATACAGAATTAAACTACATGCATTTCATTAGGAACACCTGTACCTACACAGCTATTCAATCATGCAATTAACTAATCAGCCAATCACGTGGCAGCAGTGAAAATCAATACATCATGCAGATACAGGCCAGGATCTTCAGTTAATGTTCACATCAACCATCTCAATGTGGAAAATGTGACCGCTGTTGGTTTGAGTAATCTGCTCATCTAGGATTTTCACACACAACAGACTCTAGAGTTTGCTCAGCATGAAGTGTTAAAAAAACCCAGTGAGTGGCAGGTCTATGAACAGGAGTTGATGAGAGTGGAGGAGGGAGAATGGCCAGGCCATTCAGTAAAAAACCTCGAACCTCGAGTCTAGTGGACCACATCAGGCTGAGGCCACACTGGAAACGGAGATACAGTCTGGTCTGATGAATCTTCATTTCAACACAGAAATTTCTCTTTGGGCATCAATAAAGCACTCCCTCCCATCCAACCATCCATCCATCCATCGACTAAGTGCAAAATCTGGGTGAAATTGGGTGAAAAAAGTGTGGTGATGCTATAATTTTTTCCAGGGGTAGTATTTTTTCTGTCCACATGCATCAATTCGTGCTCACAATTTACAAATCATCTAATTGCTACCTACAGCATAATAAAATTGGTCTCAAACTGGCTTTTTATGAACATGATATAGAGCTCAGTGTTCCCAGTCACTAGAACTGAAGCCAATAGAAGACATTTGGGATGTGGTAGAACATAGGGCTTCACAGCACGAAAGTGCACAGCCATCTCTAGAGTTCACAGAGAACGGTCTGAAAAAGGAGGAAAAAATGTCTTAGGCCAGAAGACGGAGGAGATTCGCCAGACTGGTTCAAACTGACAGGAAGGCAACAGTAACTCAAATAACCATTACCTATGAGATATGCAGATGGGCATCTAACACACAACATGCTGAACCTTGAAGCACTTGGGCTACAGCAGCACACACCTGGTGCCACTCCTGTCAGCTGAGAACTGGCAACTGAGGTTTCAATTCACATGGGCTGAAAAAACATTGGCTGGTCTGACAAGTCTGGATTTCTGCTGCTACATTCAGATGGTCGGGTCAGAATTTGACATGAAAGCATGGATCCATCCTGCCTTATATCAGTGGTTCAGACTGCTGGTGGTGTAATGGTGTGGGGGGTACTTTCTTGGTACACTTTAAACCCCTTAATTCCAACTGAGCATCGTTTAAACTCCACAGCCTACCCGAGTATTGTTGCTGACCATGTCCATCCCTTTATGAGCACATTATCATTTTCTGATCTTCCAGCAGGATAATGCTCCATGTTCCAAAGCTCAAATCATCTGAAAACTGGTTTCTTGAACGTGACAATGAGTTCAGTTCTCAAAAGACCTCCAGTCACCAGATCTCAGTCTAACAGAGCACCTTCGGGATGTGGTGGAACGGAAGATTCCACCGTGGATGTGAAACAGGCAAATCTTCGTAATGCCACCATGTCAATATGGTCCAAAATCTGTGAGGAACGTTTCCAGCACCTTGTTGAAGCTACACTGTGAAAAATGAAGGCAGTTTACATTACATTTACAGTATTTAGGAGACACCCTTTTCCAGAGCGACTTACAATTGGTATAAGCAATTGTGGGTTAAGGGTCTTGCTCAAAGACTCAACAGTGGCAGCTTTGGCAGAGGTGGGATTTGAACCCTGGACCTTTTGATCCATAGCCCAGTACCTTACCTGCTAGGCCACCACAGTTCTGAAGGCAAAGTGAGTTCAACTCAGCGCAAAATGGTGCGTCAAAGCAGAACAGAGGAGCAACTGCTTTCAACTGAAGCAAAAATAAATAATAAAATAAAACGTCACTCATTTTTATTAAAAAAATCAACATTTCATTTGTTACAACAGCTTATAGTAGTTACTGAATGGGCTGTACATGTCCATTTTATACAATGTTTTACATGTAAAGCGATCATTGTACAAAAAGAAAGCTGAGTTAGTGGAATAACGAAATACATGATTTATTACTAACCAAATGTTGGTCACCTTGGAATATATCCTTGCAAAGCACCGTGGTATCGAAAACTTAAACGATGAATTCCGACTGGAAAATAGTCTTACATTAACAACAGGCCCCGCTGTCCTTTGCTCTTGATCGCCATCTATCTTCCTCCATGCAGGAGCCAAAGTGCTTAATGTTTTACCCCTCCGCGCCGATGTCGCAGACACGGTCACGTACCCACGCGAGAGTCTCCGCTATCCTTTGAAAGCCGGCACAGACCACGCCAGAGGGGGAACTGAGGTGAAGCGGCGAGGGCTGATCTGCGTTCATACCTTGGGTAGCCCCTGTGAATTTCTTTGTGTTTTAAAGACAAACCGTGAGAAGCCGCGAGTGGCGCCAGCGACTACAACGTTTCCTTGAGAACTTCCTTGCACACTCGTGCGCATTGACGTACCAGTAACTAAGCCCGGGTACCTAAAGTGCAGCAGAATGAGAGTATTGCCTGACGACAACAATGCTGGTTGGATGGCGGTCATGGGACCGGAGACAAAAAGGGGAGAAGCCCTTCGAGCAGGGATTAGACCCTTACAAAACAAGGTCAGGGCAATGGATATGCAGTGGGAGGAAGCGGACAAGGTAGCTAGCTGATTGTACCCCGTTCTTGATTCTGATCACAGTGACGATGGCAGTGGGCAGAGGAAAGGCAGCAGCGTGATCGAGATTGTACAGAAAATTCAAGCCCAGTCAGAGACGCCACAGGCTTGTGTGACACAGGACCTGCTACAGAGAAAGCCGTGACAGCAATATGGCCCAAATGCTGATTGTCTGCACAACCTGTAGCGTGAGCCTTCTCGGTCTTCAGTCTAATATCATTCCACATCAAGTGTTCGGGAATTTCTCTAAGATTTGTGCTGGTAATCCCTCACTGAACAAAGACACAGTGTGGACGAAGGACAATCACAAGTCACCAACACAACAATACGACTCCGGACTGGACACTAAACTTTGCTCATTTTACCAAGCGATAAAGCTTCAGAACAGATGTTTGAGTGGCACAGCAGCGACCCAATGGGATAGGCCCAATGGCTGCATCTAGGGGAGTGGAAAGCACTGCAACTCCCTGTGTTCTCCAGGGGTAGCCACTGGAGTCACACGACCAGGAAAAGAAGGATTCAAAAGTGAAAATACATCCATTTTAAAAATGGCACTCCAAGGCCACTAAGATGGTGCAGAGGTCTAAAATGCTACCCGACCACCACAAGGACCTGGGCTAAAGTCCAGGCGCTGACTTCTGGTCGGTTTGGGGTTACACAGACATGACTGCCCGTGTCTGAGGGAGGGGAGGCCAGACGGGGATGATCCCCCAGTGCTGCTACAGCACCACCTGCTCAGCCATGCAGGAGTCGAGAAAAAGCGAGGGTGAAAAACTGGGAGTTAAAACTATGGCAGGGACCCCAGGGTGTTGCGTTCTGGTCTGGTCAGGCGTCCACACACGACTCGCCATTTCTGAGGGAGGGGAGGCTGGACAGGGATGATCCCCCGGCACTGCAAAAGCAATAGGACCGACCTACCCAGACGTGTGCTGTGACCCGGAAAAAGCAGGATTAAAAAGTGAAGAAAAACCCATAACTCATGTTTTAAAACACTAGCCCACCAGGACCCAGCCTTGTAAACCTGACCATTAAAAAGTGGGCTTAAAACTAGGGAAGGGAGCTGGGTTCGAGCTGAGGCGGGTCAGTGGTTACACGTACAAAACCGGCCGTCTGAGGAGAGCGAGGCCAGGTGAGGATCATCCCCGGTGATGTAAAAGCAACCCGTATCAGCCCTGCGAGGGATTGTTCTGATTCCCAACAACCCTCGACAGGATGAGCCAAATTAAAACGAGAGAAAGCCTCGAGAGTAAAAGAGTTTGAACAGAATCGCTTTCAAAAAGCACGACACAGAAGATCCACTGGTACCATAAGTGAGCCGGGACACGCGAGTGCTCCGATTCCAGTTCCACAGCACGTCCATACAATCAGAAACCGGACTTAACAGATCGGGGCCACTCGAGGACCGACCGATCTTCGGCTCGCGTCGTGAGACACGGATTGTCGGCGAACACCTCGTAGAAAAATAGAGCGAAGCGTAATGGTAAAGCACTGCAAGGATATCATGGCAAGATTTACACAGGAACCGTACTCTTCCTTTGATAGCTTATAAATATTGTATCTACACAATATGTGGTACAAAAATATTTGACATTTTCCGGGCACTGGTAGCCTTAAAAACAAAAAAAGAGATGTAAAATGATTACAAGAGTTTGTCTGTTTTGTTCTACTGCTCAGGCACGATAAACTCGTCCTCGACCGCGTACGGGACGTTTGCGACAGGCGTGAGCAGAGCGAGGAGATGTTCCAATGTGTACTCGTATGCAGTCAGGCAGGACAGGATGGGGAACAGAGACTGAGTTTGAGCTGAGTATTTTGGTTGGTTTCCCTACAAACAAGAAGCTCCAGTCCACAGTGGTCTCGCGTCGCCCCCCATAGCTTTCAGTGCCGAATCTCAGAGGCCCCTGACGCCTTCTTTTGAGCCATCCAGGCAATCTGTCATCGTTATTGCTACATTTTCTGACCATGTAGGATGTTAGAGCCGTGCTTCGAAATGGCTTCCTAAGCACACAAAGCTTTGTTGGCGTGCCTGTTGGAGCCAGTGGGGGGCGCCATTCCCTTTCTCCATCCATCCAATCCTTCTGTAGTTTGTAGTATTTGGCATCAGAAAAGTGCCCGGCAGTCCTCCTCTCCGCGTGTCCTCACTCGAAGGTAGCTCGACTCCGTAACCCGGCGTTAATCCCAGAGAGAGTCACAGAATGTAGCTCGCTCGCCGTAACCCGGCGTAAGGGCAACGCGATTGTCTGTGTGAGTTAATAAAACTTTTTTTTTTAAAAAAATGTACAAATTTCTTTTAATAATACAAAACTCTATGGCATAACCAATAAACGCTGTATAGAAAATATATAAATATGCCTTTTTTTTTTTTCCTTTTTTCTTTTTTAAAACAAGGATTTTGCCGCCCGTGCACGTCAAAGTGTCCTTCCTCCCCCCTCTTGGCAGAACAGCCTCTGCATCAGTCACTCCTTTACCTTTTCACAAAAAGTCATCCTATGCACAAATGCTATTTACACCGGGCAGGGTTCGGCACGTGATCGGGGCTCAGGACGAGTCGGTGCAGGGCGAAGGGGGCGGGGGGTAGAGGTGCTGCGAGTAGCTGCGCTCCGTGTAGGGCGAGGGGGGGCAGCTTTCACAGTTCTCCTCCGCCGACAGGTACTGGCTGCGCGGCGTGGGGGGCGGCGGGAAAGGCTCCGAGTCGTAGTTGGCGTCGCTGCCGTAGCCCTTGGCCATGGCGCCGGAGGAGGCGGGCTGCACCCGGCGGCCGGGCGTGTAGTCGCTGTCGCACACGTCCGTGCTGCACGGTGTGGTCGGGGGAGCGAAGTGCCGGTAGCTGTACGGCCGGTAGCTGTGAAGAGACGGGGAGAGAATTCGGGTTAGGGCTCAAGAGTGAGAATACAGGGGCGCTTAGTCTGCCCACCTATCCTGGGTCCCCCTGGCACCTAGTCATGTACTGTTTAATGTGTTTGCTTGTTTTGAATTGTAGTTTGTCTACTGTCTCTCTTGAAATTGTTAAGCGTCCTTGGGTACTGTGAAAGGCGCTATATAAATCAAACTTATTATTATTAGTCATGGTGTTAAGTGTGAGGGAAAAGTGCTGCACTGTGACACTAACCTAGAGGTGCGTGTAAAAATATCTGAATCTGAATACCGTGCACAAATTCTTTTTTCGTTCGGTATTTAAGACCAAAGAGGAGTTATTTGGTTGTGGTAAATGAAGATCTGCAGGGAGTTGGGGTGAGAGTAGAGGACGTGGAGGACAGGGTGAGGTGGAAACGTTTAACTCGCTGTGGTGACCCCTGATAAAGGGAGAAACCGAAAGAAGAAGAAGATTTAACGCAAAAGGGCCATATATTTGATGTTGCTTACACGTCATGCGACATATCTCAAGCACTCCTTGTTTTATCGGCCGATTTTCCGTGTGATGAAATCATGACAATCTTTCCTTTTAATAAAAGAAGCTGCCTGCATGCTGTCGATTATAGTTCTTAGGAAATAAATCAGAATCGGCCAGGACAATTTCACTGGGTGCATCTCTAATTTCGATCAGTACGGCTTGGAGCGATCCAGAAGCATCGACGAGTGCTGAAACTGCATTAATCTGTTCCAGACCCACACAAAATCCCCATCTCTATAAACTCTAACGTTGTTAATACGCGTGTTGCGTGTGGTGTCAGCCACGGGGTTCAAATGGAATCTGTGCTTCGTACTAATGTGAAAACAGTTAATAAAACGCAGTCAGACCTGGAAAAGGAGCCCCAACCAAGTATTTATTGTATATTATACCACAGTTAGTTCCGACCCCGCAATCTGAACTCTGGCCGGCGCTCTATAAGTATTACTCCGCGGCATACACACGTAACCTAGCAACGATGACCGCCCTACAAAGCTACAAGTTATAATGACACCAGTAAAACCCTGATGGAATGAAAGCCATCATAAGCTTATAAAATCTATGTTTAGAAAACGATTGAAATTTGGAAGATGAAGCTATTAATGACCAACCTGAGCCAAAGGGTTATCACCTTTAGGATTTAACCACCTTTAGGAAGTAGGGCTGCAACAACGAATCGATTATTAAAAGTGTCGACAACGAATTTCATTTCATTACCGCTTACGCTCATTGCGGCGATTGAACAAAGCGAGGCGGAGCCGGGCGTAGGCGGAACATTCAAAGTTAGCATTAAGAATGGAATAAATTCTACAAATGAAACATGACTGACGCAGAGGAGGAGGTTCGGCTTAAGTCCTAAAAAGTGTAGGAACACTTCACGCTTCACACAACTAAACAACGTGTAACATGCAAGCTTTGCAAAAGTGATCTGCCCTCGATACAGCCCTCGAAACAGAAACATGGAGTCAACGATGAGGATGAAGGGAGCTCAACAACGGCGTAAGTCACCACAATATCCCGAGTGTGTTTCGTTTTGAAGTGAGGAAACATAACGGCGCACTCACACTATGTGAACGGACACAGCACTGGTGATGCTGTTGTTGCTTGTTAGCTGGATAATGACAGTGAGTTAGCAGAGAGGTATCCTATATTGGCCAGGCTAGCCAAGTCCTATTTATGCATTCCTGCTACTTCAACACTGTCTGAGTGTCTACTGTCTGTGGCAGGAAATATAGTCTCTAAAAAGAGAGCCAGCTTTAGCCAGGAGCATGTTGACATGCTAGCATTTTTGCATTGCAATGCAAAGTTCCTAAAGAAAGGGAGTGAATGAGTTTGTATGTAGTGTTTGCATCAGAGATGCACTTATTTTTCTTTATTAAGATAAGATAGCCTTTTATTATCCCACAGGGGGAAATTATCTTGTTACAGCACCAAGAAGGAAGAAACAGAATAAATAGAAGTATACACACTATTATTTAATTTATTTTAATTTATTAATCAATTTAATTTATTATTATTCAATTATCACTTATTTGCTCTGTTATTCAATGTTATATTTCTGAATAAAGACATGGAAATGTTTGTTTGTTTTTTAAATCCGATTCATCAATTAATCAAAAAAATATTCGACCGATTAATCGATTACTAAAATAATCGTTAGTTGCAGCCCTAAATCAAAGCATTTCAGATTAAGAGCTATAAGCCATACTGATGAAAATTAAAACAAAAAGGCTTCGACTAAGTCGTGTAATAAATCTAAAATATGATTGCTAGCCAATTTTTTTTTCCATCCTTTCCTCGCATGCAGAAAACAAACCTCTTTTCACAAACGTAGCAGAGCTGAGGCACGGCTGGCACACTGAGGTGTTGCTAACGAGGAATGGAACTCTGTCCCACCCAAAACCTCTTCCGTGAGAACACGTCTCGGCTTATTAACCACATCTGGAGTAGGGGGGAAACGGCTTAGATTGGATTTAGTGCTAAACGGCTCTCGACTTGATTCGGGCCAATTCCTTGGCTTTATCGTGGCACAGTGTGTAAGATTTTGGTTCACGAAACCTTTTCCCTTGCGTCACCAAAGATTCAGCTTTTTGTTTTTGTTTTTATAACAGTCCGCAGTCATTTCCGGATCTGCGGAACCCTCCTGACACCATACAGAACGTATCTACGTACGTACCTGTAGGAGCGATGCGTGGAGGGACTGTTGGACGAGTAGCCGAACTCCATGGTGTACTGAGAGCGCACCGTAGCAGGAGAAGGGGGAGGGTTGAGGATCTGAAGCGAGAAGAGGGATGGAAACAGCGAAGGGAACAAACACAACCAAACATTAAATCTTGCACAACAATCCTTTCATTTTACAAAGCAACATCTTAAAAGGGAACTGGTCTTTATTGGGTTAGTTAAAGGCTGCTGGGGACTTTTAAGACTGTCAATCTGTGAGCACCGAGCAGATCCCACTTTCCATGAAGGGACATTTCATAAATCTCCCACTTTTTTCCATGAGAGCTGTGGTTACGGTAAAACATAACAATGGAAGTGCAGAGCTTGGCAGGGAGGCAGAAGCCAATCCCATCGGTAGAACGTGGTGAGCATGAGTCACACGTTTTCCTGTAAGCATGGTAGGTCTGGAAATGGTACTGCAGCTACATAGATGGCCCATTTCAGCATTATTACTCAGAAAAAGTGGTCTGGTCTTCGTCCAAGTCATAACAATGAATGAACTCGTTCTGTCTGAACGAATAACACAAGCGGCTGGACGTTTCATCTCTTTATTGAGCACGTTAATCAATCATTCACAGTCCAGACTGGGAAATGTGCGTGACCTGGCACTTAACGTTGCGTGTACTGGCTGATCAGAGACGTTTCAGACCATACCGGGATTTGTTCGGGTTTAAACGCAGTCTCACTCCGTTGCGTAGGTGATGAAGCTCTGCGAAGATGCTTTACAAGTTTTACTTTCTTGCCTCACCGACTGCAAGCTGTTCAGCAGCACCAACCCGGATGCTCCTCATCCATGCTTCAAAGTCAGGATGAGGTCCACAGAAGACTGACCCAGAGCCAGTGTGGAGGATCCAGGCGGTGTTCTGCTGTGAGGTTTTGGAGCTCTGCTATGCCAATTATTTTGATCTGGGTTTCTCCTCAAATAGTGGAAAATATGGGTTTGCAATAAGACAGCATTTTGTCGCATCGGGATACAGTGTGAGCAACATTTTTTAGTTTATCCCACGCAGCTCTTCATCTCCTCTTCACAGGATCGCCTCCAAGTGGTCTTTGGACGTCCAACCCGCCTCTTTCCCTGAGGGTTCCATTGTAAAGCTTGACATGTGATGGTCTGAGGAGGCTTCTGGAGCGTATGGCCTATCCATCTCCACTTCCTTCGCGCAATCTGTTGTCCAATAGGGTCCTGGTTGGCCTGTCGCCAGAGATCTGCGTTTCGAACTCTGTCTGTCCACCTAATCTTGAAAATACAGCGTAGGCAGCGATTGATGAAGACCTGGAGTTTGTTGGTTAGTGTGTTCGTGACTCTCCAGGTTTCTGAGCCATAGAGAAGGACGGCCTTAACATTGCTGTTGAAAGTCCGTAGCTTGCTTTTAGCTGACAGGGCTGTAGATTTCTAAATAGGTCTCAAGACGTTGAAGGCGTATCTTGCTTTCCCCATTCTGGATTTCACATCCTCCTCTGAACCACCTGTTGTGGACACGAAAGAGTCTACTTCTTTCAGCTCACTGTCTCCAAGGCTATGACAAGGATAAGGTCAGGGCTTAACCTCCTGAGACCTCGCGTCCCCACATGAGGACATGACGTTTTGGTTTTGCTGCTCCTCATACTTCATTCTGCTTAACTCAGTCCTCATTTGTAGACATTCACACTTCATTAACAGAGACATGTACCAGCATTTCCAACTCAGAGAAGACTTGTTCAGATTAAGGGCAGCAACACGACAAAGACAAGTTTGCATTTTCATCCAGATGTTTCAGAGACAAGGGGTTTAAATAGCGGAGGATACAATTAAGGAAACGCGAGACAGGTAAGAGGAATCAAGGGACACAAATAAACCCAAAAAACCTGTAGCTGAAAAGACAAGGAAATGTTGACAGAAATGTTTGTGGTATTATAAATGAGAATAACCATGGGAGCACGTTTGGAAGCACAGATGAAGCAGGTACTGTTGAAATTCTACTTACAGGAGGGAAGTAAGTGCCCTTGGTGCTGGACGAGCTGCTGGAGGAGGCGCCCGTTACATGGGCGCGGTCATACGGAGGTCCGCTACTCCCGCCCATAATGCTCAACGAGCCAATCACAGACTTCCCACGAGACATGCCTGCAACACAGAGCACAGGCCTTAATGGAGGATGTGCTTAGCGGATTAAAAAAAACAAAAAAGACCGAGGATGTAGCAGTGTGTCAGTCGGACCTGGCAAAGATCCGGACAGGGAGCTGGGGTGCGGCACGTAGCCCAGTGGCACAGAGGACGGCCTGTGCACCACGAAGTCGTTGGTCATGGTCTCGCCATCGTCCTTCATCTGTGGGCACAGCACCCGCTGACACACGAAGTAAATGGCGCCCACCACGAACAGCGTCATCACCACTCCTACGATAGACCGATGGTGTTGGTGGGACTGGGGGGACGGCTTCCTCTGTGGGGTCTGGGAGAAACTTTTATAAACATCAGCATGACGAATCGACTGCAACCATAAATCATCCGAAGCTGATTAAGAATGCTTTTAAAAGTTGGGCACTGACATTTTGGCTTGCTTGTATTTGACACTGGAGACAGAAATAGAGAAATAGTTGGAAAGTGTAGTGCCAAAATATTCATTTTATTATGAACGTTTATAACAAACAGCATGTTTCTAACGAAAACGAGACGATGACTAAACACTTTTGCCAACGAATAAACCCGAGACGAAAATGTTTGGCAGAGACGACATCCAATCAGATCTTAAAAGTTAGGAAACGATCCAATCATAACTTGAGTACATGTGGAAAGGCGGTTTGATTGAGCTCCAGTCCAATCAATAATGTGGTAAAACGCAGATGTTTGATCTGACCCCGGGAAGATCGTGCTAGCTCCATGTCAACACCTGAGAGAAAAAGGAAAGTCGATATATGGACACATTTCTCATTTGATATCAAGGAAAACGAGACTCTCTATGGTGCAGGTCTATAGTTTTCTTCCTGATGTCCTACGACAGCTCTTTGGTCTTGGCCATGGTTGAGTTTGGAGTCTGACTGTGTGAGGCTGTGGACAGGTGTCTTTTATACAGATAACCAGGTCAAACAGTTGCCATTAATACAGGTAACGAGTGGAGGACAGAAGAGCTTCTTAAAGAAGTTACAGGTCTGTGAGAGCCAGAAATCTTGCTTGTTTGTGGCTGACCAAATACTTATTTTCCGCCATGATTCACAACTAAATTATTTATAAATCCTACAATGTGATTTCCTGGATTTTTTTCCTCATTATCTCTTTATCTCTCATAGTTGAAGTGTACCTATGATGGAAATTACAGACCTCTCTCATCTTTCTAAGTAGGAGAACTAGCACAATAAGTGGCTGACTAAATACTTTTTGCCCCACTGTAAATGCACATAAGGTAGGGATTAAAATATGTTTTCAGTTCGTGACATGGATATATTTTAACTTTGTCACCTGTTTGACCTCATTATCTGTATAAAAGACCCCTGTCTTGTCATTTCAGCAGATTACACATCAGCAGAAGTACACATTTATTTTAAGAGGTTTCTCGGCCGCTACCCTTCCAGAAAGCATTCCTGATCAAGCTTTTTCAGACTCTACAAGGGTCGACTTGGCACCCCGATGAAGCTGCCAGATTCTGCTATTGCTCAAGTTTAAGGCGAGGTCACTACATACTCGGCCATTGTAGCCTTTTTTCTTTTATTTCTGCATTTAAATTTTCTGTATTTCCTGGTGGTATTCTAATAAAAAGACTGAATAATTATTTATGGTCACTATATCATTGCAAAGACTATGGTATGTATAATCTAATTCAGTCATATGGTTAATAAAATAACTTTGCATGGTCTTATATGTGTAATCTTTAGTTTTGCCTTAAAATCGCTGCAATTTTTGAATTTACTTTGGAACAGATTTGTAAGACGACTTGGAGGATTACTGCATTATAAAAAACATCCTAAGTCACTTTCGGTTTTCAGCCCTAGTTTCTGGTAGCCAATGTTTCCGATTGTCTACTATAAACCGCTACTGGCTTTGTGGTTCTGGGTGAGGGAGTGGGAAATCGTGATGACCACTTTAATAATCACTTGAAAGGTAAGAAACTCTGCTTGCTTCCTTCACTATTCTGCACCGATCAGCTCAGACAGATCAGATTAAAGGACCACGGAACTGTCTGAATTTCATGTGCGGATGCGTCATGTGACATTTTCCGGGTTAGACGCGAGACTGTACTTATAAAAGATCTTACAGCAGCCGATTTCGTCCGAGTTGTCCGTGCAGTCCATGTTGTGGTCACACTTCTTGTGCTTGCCGATGCACTGAGCGTTGCTACAGGTGAACTGATCCGGGGGACAATGAACTGCAGGAGGAAACACACGGATGTTATTCAATCAGGCACCCTCTTACACAAACTGCACTCAGGCAGGAGCTACACGCTCAACCATATTCTGATTCTGAGCACCCAGAAGAGCCAACCAAAACACCAAGGCCTAGTAAGTATTGCTCACACTTAATGATTTTCTGGCTGCATGTCGAAGATCAGACAGCAATCAAGTCGATGCTATTGGAACGTCTAAAGGTTGTCTCGCTGGCGCCAAGAGACGATTGATAAGGGAACCAGTTGGGACAGGATAAAAGGGATGAGTCACCTTTCACCAGAACACCGAAAGGGGATTAGCGGTTGCAATTCTTTAATGTATTCAAGACAGAAAAAGCCGCTTTTGGCTACTGTGGAGTCTTGTGCAATTGATTGGGAAATCCTTGGTCAAATTATATGCTCTGATGACTTTCTAAGATAAGAAGTTCAACCAAGTTATTCTGAACCAGCAGCAGTTCTGAGACCTAAGCTAACAGTCAAGAATAAAACTTCTCTTTTTTTCATATAGTTTAAAATATGTGACATTTAGGTTTGTTCCACCAAAATTTCATTCACTGGAAAAAAAGATGTTTTCTCCCAAAAGAGAGAAAAGGTAAGTTAACATCAGCCTAAGAGACAGCAAACAACAGAACTTGGGGAATAAACACAGCTCAGCGTTCACCAAAGAGAAATGAAGGCGGGCACTATAATGACGCCGGTATGCATATTCTATTTTTTTTAACTATTACTACATTTATCATCTAAGCCACCCAAAGAGATCAGGTTTCTTTTTGAGTCTTGATCCCAACAAGATTTCTTCATTATAACATTTAGGGATTTTCCTCGCCACTGTCGCCCTAGGCTTGCTCAGTTTGGGATTGGCCCTAGATATTAGATGATAATCTAAAACTGTAAAGCTGCTTTGAGACTCCATTGTAAAAAGCACCATAGAAATAAATCTGACTTGACTCTCTGTTCCCACACACAAAAGGCTTAAATACAATTAAGAATGCAAGACAGATGAGAGGAATCAATGCACTGGAAGGACAGGGTTGGGTCAAAGGCATTTGAGAGCGAGAAAGTCCGGAGAACACTTCAGTGGTAAGAATATAAGAACACAATTAAAAACTCTGTTTCCTTTGTTCTGTTTAGCAGGCCAGCACAGACACGTTCAGTAAGGGCTTCACATCATATATTACAGACACACTGATCCGTACACAGAACAAACTCTTATCCTCTTAGCTATGTGAGGAAAAGCAAGGCCAGTTGTACCTTCACACTTGTTCTCGTCTGAGCGGTCCTGGCAGTTGATCTCGCCGTTGCAGCGCAGCGACAGGTCCACACACTGCTTGCTGTCGCACTGAAACTCGTCTTCAGAACACACTGGACAGTCGCGCTCGTCGCTCTCGTCGTCGCACTCGGCATACCCGTCGCAGCGCCATGCCTGCGGGATGCAGTCCACCTCGCCAGAGGTGCAGGAGAACTGCTCCGGAGAACAGGTGGGTGGCTCTGAGGGAACGCAAATGCATGTCAGTATCGGACTGGTACGGCTTTTGAGATACAGTGGGGCGAAAAACGTATTTAGTCAGCCACTGATTATGCAAGTTCTCCTACTTAGAAAGATGAGAGAGGTCTGTAATTTTCATCATAGCTACACTTCAACTATGAGAGACAAAATGAGAAAAAAACATCCAGGGAAATCACATTGTAGGGTTTTTAAAAATTTAATTGTAAATCATGGTGGAAAATAAGTATTTGGTCAGCCACAAACCAGCAAAATTTTCTAGCTCTCACAGACCCTGTAACTTCTTCTTTAAGAAGCTCTTCTGTCCTCCACTCATTACCTGTATTAATGGCAACTGTTTGACCTCGTTATCTATATAATAGACACCTGTCTACAGCCTCAAAATGTAGACCTGCACCAGGCTGGGAAGAGTGACACGTCTACAAATAGGCAAGCAGGTTGGTGTGAATAAATCAAATGATCATGAGAACGATGATGAGCAAAAATCCCAGAACTACACGGAGGGACCTGATGAATGACCTGCAGAGAGCTGGGACCAAAGTAACAAAGGCTACCATCAGTAACACACTACGCCGAGAGGGACTCAGATCCTGTAGTGCCAGGCGTGTCCCCCTGCTTAAGCCAGTACATGTCCAGGCCCGTCTGAAGTTTGCCAGAGAGCATATGGATGATCCAGAAGAGGATTGGGAGAACATCATGTGGTCAGGTGAAACCAAAATAGAACTTCTTGGTAAAAACTTCTTTGTGTTTGAATGCTGAGTTGCATCCCAAGAACACCATACCTACTGTGAAGCATGGGGGTGGAAACATCATGCTTTGGGGCTGTTTTTCTGCAGAGAGGACAGGACGACTGATCCGTGTTAAGGGAAGAATGAACGGGGCCATGTATGGTGAGATTTTAAGCCAAAACCTCCTTCCATCAGTGAGAGCATTGAAGATGGAACATGGCTGGGGCTTCCAGCATGACAATGATCCCAAACACACAGCTCGGTCAACGAAGGAGTGGCTCCGTAAAAAGCATTTCAAGGTCCTGCAGTGGCCTAGATAGTCTCCAGACCTCAACCCCATAGAACATTTGTGAATGGAGTTGAAAGTCCGTGTTGCCCCAAAACATCACTGCTCTAGAGGAGATCTGCATGGAGGAATGGGCCAAAATACCAGCTACAGTGTGTGCCAACCTGGTGAAGACTTACAGGAAACGTCTGACCTCTGTCATTGCCAACAAAGGTTATGTTACAAAGTATTGAGTTGAACCAAATGTATTGACCAAATACTTATTTTCCACCATGATTTACAATTAAATTCTTTAAAAATCCTACAATGTGATTTCCTGGATTTTTTTTCTCATTTTGTCTCTCATAGTTGAAGTGTAGCTATGATGAAAATTACAGACCTCTCTCGTAGGAGAACTTGCACAATCAGTGGCTGACTAAATACTTTTTGTCACAAGCACTTATAACTAAGGAGTTTTACATATCGTCTGTAACACGAGGTATTTTAATACTCTAATCCACTTTTTTCGTTGTTTTTTTTAACACCTTGTCAGCATGAATGGCTGTACTTGTGACTAGAACATGGTCAAAAATAAACTTGCAAAAAAATTCTGAACAGGTACCGAAATAAGCAAACCCATAGAAAGAAAAAAATTAGATAGCTAAAAATCAGTCTTCCAGGTTATACGTTTCTAAGAGCGTCACCACGGAAGAGTGTCTCCTGGCTGCATTAAGAATAGGGCACTGCAAGAGTATCTCATTCCCTACGACTGACAGTAAGGTGCCGCTTCACCCTCTAACAGAAACTTACAAGTGAGGCTTGACATTTCTTTTATATTAAGTTATTTAGTAAGACACCCTTACCCAGAGTGACTTGCAACTGATCCGGTCTTATAATCCATGCAAGTGTGGGTTAAGTGAGGGTTGGGAGTTGCCCAAGGACCCAAAAGTAACAAAGGTACTGGACTATGGACCAGAAGGTCCAGGGTTCAAATCCCACCTCTGCCAAGCTGCCACTGTTGGGTCCTTGAGCAAGACCCTTAACCCACAACTGCTTGGATTGTAAGATTGTACCAATTGTACGTCGCTCTGGATAAGGGCGTCTGCTAAATGCTGTAAATATCAATGTAAACTTGGCAAAGGTGGGATTTGAACCCTGGACCCTCTGGTCTATGGTCCAGTACCTTACCCACTAGGCCACCACAGTCCAGGATGTGTACAGGATCTACAGGTTCAGCTGCAACATGTGGGCGAATGAATTCTAGCAGTCAATGATCTTTCACCAAGAGGTACACTGCACAAAAGTAGCCTCTGAAAGCCTTTTTATAGGGCCTTTTCTACGCCCTCTTGTGGCAAGATCCAATGTCTAATCAGTGTACACCTGTAATCATTTAAATATCTGCCTGAGACAGAATTGCATGCAGAGATTTGCAAAAATCGAACATTTCTATCTTTTTTTTAATCTATAAGGCACCAAGTGGCTGAAAACTTAAATGACACTAAGGGCTTTGTACACATTACCTCCACAGGACAGCTCGTCTTGCAGCAGCACCAGATGAACGGGACAAGAGCAGCGGGTCGTACCATCTCCCTTTACGATGCAGATGTGGGAGCAGCCACCATTGTCTGAGGTACACGGGTGTTTATCTGAAAGTCGGGGGGAAAAGAGTTATGAGTCCCGCAGTGGTTTTACATATTGCTCGTTTTCCAGAACAGATCTGAGGTTTCACATATGAACCTCATTTCCCTGGACTGGATGCCTGGAGCCTTTGTGAAAATTTGGGCACAAAATGTTTGTTTGCCACAGAAAAACATACGCTTTGAGGTTTGGGGAGGGGGGCTGACAGGGTGCCAAGCGTTACAAGAAACCGATGAAAACATACAAAGCTTTGTGCAAGGCTCAATCATGCACTAAGGTGACTTCAACAACGTAAGCTCTATTTTATACAAAAACCGATTCCTGCTGATAAAGCAGTCCCAGTGGCTTAGATTGTAGCGACAAGAAATCAAGACAAGACTCTTTCACAGCACGGCCTGTCCAATGACTCATATCCCCCCCCCGAAGCCACCTCACATGGCCTTAGATGCACTAAGTAAGGGCTTTGTAAGAGCATGGCCACTCACTGTACTCCTCCACGTGGACCTCGTGGACGGCGTGGATGTCGGTGAGCGAGGCGATGCGGGCCTGGATCTTCGTGCGGCCCTCGCGCGTGACCTTGTCGATGCGCTCGATCATCTGCTGCTGCCGATCGATCCAGTAAAGGTGATTCCCGAACACGGTCAAGCCAACCGGCTGCAGGATGTTGGAGTCCTCGATCACAATCCGATTGGCGCCTGAAAGAAGCGTCAGCGTGATTCAAATTTGCTGGGTCTTAGCAGCGGTTACAAACCAAAATAACACATGCAAGTCCAGCTGGTACCACTTATCCAACTGTGGGACCATGGTAGCCTAGCGGTTAAGGTACTGGACTATGGACCAGAAGGTCCAGGGTTCAAATCCCACCTCTGCCAAGCTGCCACTGTTGGGTCTTCGAGCAAGGCCCTTAACCCACAATTGCTTGGATTATAAGACTGTACCAATTGTCTGCTAAATGCTGTAAATGCAAATCCAACTGGGATGTTAGTGATGCACCAAAATAAATTTAAAAACCCATTTGAAATTTTCAACACTTGAGCCAAACCTGAAACTTTGTGCGTTTTAATTCGCATCTCGCAAATGGCAACAATAAAAATGATTTAATTACTGATATCGAACATGAACAGTGATCACAGGTGGCTCGTCTAATGTCTCACACTCCACACTGGCACCTTTTCCACGATTCGGGACTTTGTCCCAGACTTTCTCATGCTCAGAATGGGGAAGAAGGGTGATTTTGAACGTGACATGCTTATCGGTGCTAAAGAAGCTGGTCAGAGTTTTTCAGAAACTGCTGATCTACTTGGATTTTCATGCACAGCCATCTCTAGGGCTGATCGAGAATGATCCCAAAAAGCTCAAATAATGAGCAATGAGCAGCAGTTCTCTTGGAAAATGCCTTGATGATGCCAGAGGATGGCGAAATGCTTGTGACATTGCCATGTCATGAAGCTCAAACAGGTTTCTTAAACATGAGTTTTCAAATGGGCTCCACAGATTTGCATCAGGGATATGCAGACGACAAATGTGCATGACGCTGCTATGCCAATATGGAGCAAAATCTCTGAAGAACGTTCCAGCTTGTTGCTGAATCTATGCCACAAATTAAAGCAAAAGGGGGTCCAAACCCGTACCAGCAACGTGCTTTTGCGTCAACACCTTCCAAATAAAACCACTGATCTGGACAGTTGGCAATAAAATTGCCAATATATTTGAAACCCACGCACTAGAAATAAAAAATATTGTCTTGTTATGAAGAAAAATCACAAAAAAGCACAAGCCCCACACCAAAAAAACCAAGCCGATGTACGCCTGCAGTCTGCCAGACTTGTTTCTGGCCTCTGTTGTGAGCCAGCTGATAAAATTGCTGATTAGATCAGTTCTTCTCAAGGCAGATTGTGTGGGGAACCAGGGAGGCACAAAATGATTAACTCACAAGAAAACGGGATATATTTGGACAAGGAAACGTGACTTACAATGATTTGGCAGGAGCGAACATTTGCGTAACACGTCAGTGTGGGACAGCGTAGGGGAAACCATTTTTGCGTGATGAGAGTAATGAGGAAAATGTGTCTGACTCAGGGCCAGACCCCACAAAAAGCTTTGTTTCAGAAAATCAGTGGAAACAGACATTGGGTGCAGTAAAAGCGCCTCCGCGGGGCGCTACCTGTTCCTTCATTAAACACAGACGTGGAAACGTGCTTTGAATTACTGCTTTGTGTTACTGATGCTAAGGCCTGATTTGCACCCAAAAGCTTCAGCTGTGACGACTGAAAACATTTGAAAAGTACGCCGTGATAAATGACTGCGCCAAGATAATTAGAGCAGTTGGTGGCTACGCGGTGAGGCAACAGGCCTTTTATCTAGTTACTGGCTTGTTTAGTTAGCCGAACAACGGAACAGATGAGAGGATGCACTTTCCATAGGAGACCGCGTCAGTACGTACTGTATCGCTGTAACAGACTCCCCGAAGAAAAATACTGAATAAGGTACTGAATTATAGCACAAGTCCGAGATCGTTACAGGTCATGGAGAGTAAGGGCCGAAATGGCACTGGGGTCAAAGGCAGGAATCAACTCAAGCAAGACAGGGCATCAATCCCTGTCAGCCACTGATTGTGCAAGTTCTCCTACTTAGAAAGTACAATTGTCTTCCTGGTGTTCTTCAACAGCTCTTTGGTCTTGGCCATGGTTGAGTTTGGAGTCTGACTGTGTGAGGCTGTGGACAGGTGTCTTTTATACAGATAACGAGGTCAAACTGGTGCCATTAATACAGGTAACCAGTGGAGGACAGAAGAGCTTCTTAAAGAAGAAGTTACAGGTCTGAGAGAGCCAGATATCTTGCTTGTTTGTGGGTGACCAAATACTTATTTTCCACCATGATTTACAATTAAATTCTTTAAAAATCCTACAATGTGATTTCCTGGATGTTTTTTCTCATTTTGTCTCTCATAGTTGAAGTGTAGCTATGATGAAAATTACAGACCTCTCTCATCTTTCTAAGTAGGAGAACTTGCACAATCAGTGGCTGACTAAGTACTTTTTTGCCCCACTGTACATGTTTGTGTATTATATATATATATATACACACACACACACACACACACACACACACACACACACACATCCCAAGGTTTCTTCCTCATATCACTTAGGGAGTTTTTCCTTGCCACTGTCGCCCTATCCTTGCTCAGTTTGGGATTGGACGTAGATATTAGGAGATAATCTAAAATTGTAAAGTTGCTTTACATGTACATTTACAGCATTTAGCAGACGCTCTTATCCTGAGCGACTTACAATTGGTACAGTCTTACAATCCAAGCAATTGTGGGTTAAGGGTCTTGCTTAAGGACCCAACAGTGGCAGAGGTGGGATTTGAACCCTGGACCTTCTGGTCCATAGTCCACCATCTTACCCTATCTTTATTTATATAGCGCTTCTTTAGTTCCATTGTAAAAAGCACTATATAAACAAATCTGACCTGACTTGACTATAACGTCAACTACAATACTCCTGAACACATTTAAACCTTACTTAAAGAACCGTAACCCCGTTTTCTGTTTGCTCTGATTTTTTTGGGTCTGCCTGTTAAAACAGTGTGGCAAAATCTATGGTCAAAGCAGCCTCAGCACTCAAAACCTTTAAAAGGGGTTAACATTTAGAATAGTTTAT
>JAJAGP010005733.1:0-29422 GCA_025084515.1 Ancistrus triradiatus | reverse complement strand
AAAAAAAGTGAAAAGGAGGACAGAGTAAGCTGTAAGTAATAAAACGAGAACAGATGAGGAAAAGAAAGAAAAATTGGGACAAAAGAAAGAGAATAAAAGGAATAAGAAAGAAAAGTAAAATGATTAACAGGACAGAACAGAAAGGGGAGAAGAAACAAACAAAAGCAAGAAAGAAATGGTGAAGAAAGAACACAATAAATAAAAATGAGTTTTAGAGAATAAAGAGAAACAAGAAAGAGAAAGAGAAGTGACAAAGTGATTAAAAAAAGAATAAGAAGATGATAAAAAAGAAAGAAAGTTAAGAACAACAAGAGAACTAAGCAAAGAAGAGATAATAATTGAAGAGGGGTAAAAAAAGGTGAGAAGGAGGAAAGAATAAGCTGTAAGTATTAAAGTATTAAAAAAAGGTGAGGAAAGGAAACAAAGGAGAGGAACAAAGAAGAAATAGAAAGAAAGGGCAGGACGAATAAAACATAAAAATAAAAAGTAAAACAAAGAAGGTAAAAATAAAAGATAGGACAAGAGAGAAGGACAAGCGAGAAACAGGACATGAGATAAGAAACAAAAAAAGCATGAAAGAAATGACAAAAAAAGAACACTAACAAGAAAGTGATAGGGAGAGAGAAGTAAGAAAATTATTTTAAAAAATATAAAAGAAAAGAACATAAAAGAAGATGAAAAAGAGAAATATAAAGGTCTTGATAAAAAGAAAGAATGTTAAGAAAAGAGAAGAACAAAGGAAAAAAGAAATAAGAATTGGAGAGAGATAAAAAAAGTGAGAAGGAGGAAATAATAAGCTGTAAGTAATAAGAAGAGAACTTAACTAAAAAGTTATGTAAAAAATGTGAAAAAAAAAATTTAATAAGAAATGAGAAAAAAATAAAGAAGAGAATCAAAAAGAAAGAAAAGAATGGGCAGGAAGAATAAACAGGGGGGTATGAAATAAGATAAAGATGAGGAAGAAGTAAATAAATAAAACTGAAAAGATGAAAAGAAAAGACGTAACAGAGACTGAGATCAAAGACAAAAGACGTAAGAACGGATCAGGATCACAGAAGAAGAGGAAAAGAAGAAGAAAAGTGATAAGAGGATGAAACAAAGCAGAAGATAAAGAGAAAAGAAGTACAGATCAAAGAAGTGATGAATAAAGCAGGACAAATGTGGGGGATGAAGGAGAGAATGCAGAACACAGAAGAAGGAACTGATGCCTGGCAGATGGACCTGTCACGGGGCCTCGTCTCACATCTGGCAGCTCCGGCGCGCTCATCTATTATCGATGGGGCTAAAACATCTGTAAACATCACAGGAAGTGATGTCACCTGACAGAGACAAAGACGTGTGCTACCGAAAGAAGACTCAACCCTCAACCCTGGAGATGGAGCAGTGTGTGAAAACCAGAGTAGCTCAGCACATTCTGAAATAAAAGCACCAACAGCCGTGCCACGTTCAAAGTCCCTTAAATCACCCCCCCCCCATTCCTAAGTGCTGCCGTGTGATTGGCTGATTACATAACTTAATAATAAGGTGACTGGTGGGTGTAGATTACAATCTACACTATATTATACAGTATATGACAAGATCCCTGGTTCGATCCCGACCTAGGTCTCCTGCCTGTGTGGAGTTTGCATGTTCTCCCCATGTCCACGTGGGTTTGCTCCAGTTTCCTCCCATATTTCAAAAACATTAAGAAAGACTTTATAAATACATATAAATACATATAAATAAATATAAATACATATAAGTACATTAATAAGACGTACTTTAGGTTAATTGGTCCTTCTTAAGGCCCTTTCACACTGAACATGGTTTTTTGGAGGTTTTTTTGCTCTGTTTATCGGTATCTTTCACACTGGAAGCAGTGGCGGGATAAAAGCAACATTATTTTATTCAAGCAAATTAGTAATAATAATAATAATAATAATAATAATAATAATAATAATAATAATAGTTTATAATAATAATACTATTATAATAATAGTTTAAGGAAGAAGAAAAAGAACTGTAATAATGATAATATTATTTTTGCAACACTAATAACAATAATAATACTTGTACTTGTACTTCTACTACTACTATCACTAATAATAATAATAATAATAATAATAATAATAATAATAATTGAAATAAAGTCATAATAATAATAATAATAATAATAATAATAATAATAACTGAAATAAAGTAATAATAATAATAATAATAATAATAATAATAATAATAATAATAATAATAACAATAAAATAAGCTGTAATTAGGAAGCTGTTTTATGTCACTCAGAACCATTAGTGTTCGATCCCGATGGTAAAGTGGTAGCCATGCTGAGTGTTAGCTTTGAATTGTTAGCGTGGTTGGAGCGGCGTGCTTTTCTTTTAATATCCCGTATGGATCGTGTGTAATACACTTTAGTGGCGAGCGGGCCGCGAGCGCCAATCGATTGGGCACAGGGATCTCTGGGCTTTTGTTAAGAGCCAATCTCGTTTTAATGATGCATGAAGAAATATTCAAGCATTGACATTTTCCTGTCAGAGGGGGAAAAAAAGAAAATCAATTAAGGTGATAGCGCTCTCGCTTTGACCCAGTTATCCAGTTAATGCTTATTAGCAACGTAATATGATTTACTGTCAGCATAATATTTTCTTCCTTTGGTTTTTGCATCTCATCCCATTAGCAGCAGCATGTTTCATAGCACAGCGCTCGGCTGACATTGATCTGCTGCAGAGGTTAAACGCGGCGCCGCGGGCCATCGCTCACGCTCGCTTTTATTCACTGTTTTGTTTGCTTTTTCTCTTTAAATTCTCTCTGTTTCTGCTGCCAGACGTCAGGAGCGACCTGACTCTCAGGTATGAGCAAGATTATAAACAAAGGTTTAAGAGAGGAAATAAAAAACCTGTCTAGTAATTCAGACCTGAGCTGAGAGATCTGTCACGAGCCTCACCGGGAAAAATCAGGAGGAAAGTGAAGCAAAAGAACAGCTTTAGTTACAGAAAATAAAAATCAACACAAACAGTATGAGTGGAGGAAAGAAAAAAGATCCTTAGATGCGGCTGTGGACGATTCTGAATCGATTCATTAACGTCAAAACTCGATTTTTAATGTTGATGAATGAACCCAGAACAAGAACTCCTTGCCCCCTTTGCTCAGAAACAGTGAAGAGAATTACAAACTCGATCCCAACTGTTATTCCCAGGGATCTGCGTTTCCCATATGCAGTCATTAAGAGCCAGGGCTTTGGAGCCGAGATACAGCATCCCGTCTCAAAGGGATTCCATTAAAAACCATCTCTGAAAAGTTCAGGAGATCTTACATGGTCACTATTTACAAAACTGAAACTCGAATGAATAAGAATAACCAGTGAGTAAAAAGTAAAAGATAATAATAATAATAATAATAATAATAATAATAAAAATAAAACACAATAATAATAATAATAATAATGATAACAGTAATTCTACTACTACTACTACTACTACTACTACTAATAATAATAATAATAATAATAATAATAATAATAAAACACAATAATAATAATATTAATATTAATAACAATAAAAATAATACACACAATATCTATAATAATAATAATAATAATAATAATAATAATACTAAGAAGAAGAAGAAGAATACAATTATATACAATAACTGACATATTGATAGTAATAAGTAGAATATTATTATTATTATTATTATTATTATTATTATTATTAATAATAATTTGTTTTTTTTAATTAATTTTTATTATTAATATTAAAGTAACTAATAATAATAATAATAATAATAATAATAATAATAATAATAATAATAATAATTGGTAAATACAAAACAGCATTTTTTCTTTTTTTCTCCTGTCTTTCTTTTTCATAAATCATTTATTTATTACTTCATTTCTGCATTTTTTTGTTTGTTTCTTCTTTTCTTTTCTTTTTTGATAACTCAGTTATGTGCTACTCCATTTCTGCCTCTCCTTATTTAGTTTTTTTCCGTAACTTATTTATTTATGACACAAATTTCTACATAACTTTCTTTCCTTTCCTTTTTTTTTATTTCCTTTTCTTTTTCCAAAATTTGTTTATTTATTAGATTATACTGGTTGAATGAAAGAAAGCTGAGTATTAAATAATCGGTATGAATACAGTCCAGCTAACAGTCTAAGCTCTGGCTGATATCTGTGCTGCAGGCTCGCGTACGGCCAGATAACGTCCAAATAAAAACAGAAACGCATTCAATTACTGATCCCAGAGTAGGACAGGGACGAGGTGCACCACGGCAGGGACGCCAGGAGGACTGGAGGGGCATGGAGGAGGAAATTTAAAACCCTCCTTTACACCTTTAAATCCTGTGACAGCCTTTTTGTTTTATTCCTAATTGTCTTGTCTGAATGTGAAGAGTCACACTGTCTCTCTCTGTTTATCTCCCTCTCTCACTCTTTTTCTCCCTCACCTTCTCTCTCTCTCTCTCTCTCTCTCTCCCTCTCTCTCTCGCTCTCTCTCTCGCTCTCTCTGGTTGACACTTGATGCTGACGGCGCTGTCTTTACAGGGAAAATGGTGGCAGGTTTCTTCTGCTCGACACAAAGACAGGTGCCGGGGTGAACATGCTGAGTTCTGCTCGCCTGCAGCCTGTCAGCTGGAAGAAAACACACACTGCTCACACACACCGCTCACACACCGCTCACACACCGCTCACACACACCGCTCACCCCTCCATCAGCCGAGCTCAGTCCTACAAAAAGCATGGTGTTTACTCTTTACATCCACCTAATTATCACTAAAGCACTGTAAGTTCAGCTTTAAATCACCATCAGGACTTTCAACATGGCACATGATTACACCGTATGAGACTTGGTATAGAAGCGTAGAGTTTTAATATTGATCTGAAAACACAGTGATTGAAACGTTTAAAAGCAATGATCCTCAAAGAAAGACTAGCAGGGATTTATTCAGTGCATATTTCAGGTTCTTTTTTGGGCTTGTTCCTCAGAACAGTCTGGATGCTCCTTTTATCATCTTTGGTTTTATCGTCTTTCTTTGTCTCTCTCTCTCTCTCTCTCTCTCTCTCTCTCTCTCTCTCTCTCTCTCTTTATTTCTCCAATCCTTTCTTTTTTTTCTTTCTTGTTCATAACTCATTTATTTATTACTCAATTTCAGCCTCTGTATTTATCTTTTTCTTTATTTATTTCTTCCCTTCTTTCTTTCTTTCTTTATTTTTTCTCTCTCTCTGTCTTTCTTTCATTCTTTCTTCCCTTTTTTCTTTTTCATGACTTATCTAGTACTTAATTTCTGCACAGTCCCCGTCTCCACTGTGTGATGGTCCATCCCAGATGCCTCTGAGCCCAGAGAAGCCGACGCCCCTTCTGGACATGGTTATAACATAAGGCTTCTTTTTAGCACAGTAACGTTTTAAGTGGTATTTGTGAATGTAACTCTGTATTGTAGAGCTTGGTAAAGGTTTGATAAAGGAATCCCTTGTCCACGTTTTATAGGGGATCAGAGATCCCTTATGTCATTTTTTTGGCTGGAACCCAAATGCGGAACCCAAAAGACGAGCACAAACCCCCGAAGAGGACAGACAAGAGAGTGTCTGGCTTCATGTTCCTGGAACCAGGACAATAGGTTAACATGAAATCGAAACGGGAAAAGAAAAGAGTCCATCTGGCCTGGTAAGAGTTGAGCCTCTTGGTGGACTGGATGTAGGCCAGGTTCTTGTGGTCTGTCCATACAACGAATAGCTGCTCTACTCCCTCAATCCAGTGCCGCCAATCCTCGAGGGCTAGTTTGACGGCTAGCAGTTCCCGGTTCCCCACGTCATAATTTGCCTCCACAGCTGAGAGGCGCCGAGAAAAGAAAAAGCAGGGCTGGAGCTTGTTCTCAGGGCCCACGTGACAGGACTCACGTCTTGGTCCGACGCGTCCACCTCTATGATGAATTGCCTCCCGGCTTCAGGCTGGACAAGGACTAAAGTCGAGGTAAATAACTCCTTCAGGCGTCAAAACGCCCCATCGGCCTCCAGGAACTAAAAGGACCTAAAAGGAGACTTAGTAGAGGTGAGTAGGGTGAGTGGTGCTGCTACCTTGCTGTAGTCACGAATAAACTGCGATATAAGTTGGCGAACTTGAGAAAACGCTGGAGCTCCTTCCGCCCCGGGGGAATGGGCCACTCTGTCATTACCTTGAGCTTGACGGGGTCCGCTCGAATACTCCCCTTCCGGATGATGAACCCCAGGAACGGAACTGTCTCAGCACGGAAGACACACTTCTCGGCTATGATGAATAGTCTGTTCTCCAGCAGGCGTGTGAGGACTTGGGGGACATGACGGACGTGTTCCTCCTTCTAACTGGAAAAAATCTAAATATCATCCAGATATACAAAATGATTGAGATAGTCCCTGAACATATCATTAACTAAGGCTTGAAAGAAGGATGGGGCATTCATGAGACCAAAAGGCATGACCTTATATTCAAAGTTCCCCAGCAGGGTGTTGAAGGCTGTCCTTCCACTTGTCGCTGCTCTTGATCGAAATGAGGTGATAGGCACTTTGAAGGTCCGACTTGGAAAAAACACAGGCTCCCTGAAGGAGATCAAAGGCAGTATTAATAAGTGACAAAGGGTACCTGTTTCTCCTGGTTATGGCATTGAGGCCTCAGAAATCAATGCACGGGTGGAGTGAACCGTCGTTCTTCACCACGAAGAACAAACCAGCAAGTGGAGAGGAGGAGGGCCTAATGAGACCACCCGCAAAGAACTCTGAAATATTCCTCCATGGAGTCCCTCTCAGCCAAATACAGGTTGTAAAGCCGACTAGTGGGAACTGGTGTGCCGGGGAGGAGTTCTATGGAGCAGTTGTAAGGCCGGGGGCAGGCTCTTTGCTCGGTCCTTGTCAAAAACGGCCCTTAAATCGTGATATTGCCAGGGCACATGAGAGAGATCCACCAGCTCCAGTGGCCAAGAGGTGCGTGAGTCCTCCTTAGTGTTGCGCTGATCTCAAGCAGCCCTGGTGACAACCCTCACTCCAGCCCAGGATCTTCCCGGAGACCCAGTCAATGGTGGGGTTGTGAAGTGCCAGCCAGTCCCAATACCAGGGGCGTCTTGGGGGTCAAGATGACTGAGAATGACAGTACTTCATGATGGTTACCAGAAAGGATGAGAGGGATAGGAAGCGTCCAATGGGTGATACGTGCGAGGAGCTTACCATCCAATGCATATGCTCACCTGGGAGCTTCCAGTTTTTCCAGCTTGGTGACTCCGAGGACAATCTTATGAGCTGGGCACCAAGGTGAAAGCTTGCTGCCCAAGGTGCGTGAAACTCCAGGCAGGTAAACCGTGGCGGGTAACAGCAACGCGGAATGAGCACTTTGAGAGAGACTGGTGGTGCTGCTCTTCAGGGCCCCCAGGTCTACTGATGAGCCGGCCCTGTTGTGTGGACCGGGCAGGAGGATAACACATGGCTGATGACACCGCAATAAAAGCACAGCCCCTATTCTTTGCAGCGGGCCCATTCATGGGAATTCAGCTTGGTATGGCCCAGTTGCATGGGTTCAGATTCCTCCGGAGGAGGGGAAAGGTCCCCCAGGTGGCCCGGAAAAACCGGGGCAGTGGATCTGGTGCGAGTGGGCAGCTCATCTGGAATGAGTGCCGGGCCCTCTCCAGTTTCCTTTCTTGAAGGCGCCAGTCCAGGCAAACGGCCAAAGTCACCAGGGCCTCCAGGCTGGGAGGGTCATCATGGGCCGCCAGCTCGTCCTTGAGCTGCTCCAAACAACCCTGCTGAAACGCCTCCTGCAAAGCGGAATCGTTCCACTGGGCGTCCGCAACCAACGACCAAAACTCAACAGCATAGTCAGTGACTGACTGTGAGCCCTGGCAAAGGTTGACGAGGTGGCTCAAAACCGCTTCCCCATGGCTCGGGTGGTCGAACACCTCCCGGAACCGATACAGAAAGTCATCATATGATACATCCTCCAAGCAACTCGTGGTGAGTGTGGCCTCAGCACAAAACAAGGTCCGGTCCCGCAAGTGACTGACCAGGTAGGCGACCTTTGAGGCATCGTGGCGAAGGCAGAACATTGAGCCCAGAACACCAGACCACACTGCATGAGAAAAACCCGGCATTTGTTCAACTCTTGGGAGTAGGGCTCGGGATGCGTGACGACAGAATCTGAGCCCCTGGAAGGAGCTGAGGGTGTCGAGAGTGTGGGAGCAGGGGCCTGCGTCGCACAGGGAGGTGTCAGTCTGGCCCTGGACAGCATTGCCAATATTCTGAGGAGAGGAAGGAAAAAGACGGTTTGGTCTACCTGACATTTCCGAGACTTGACTGCAAAGAAGGCGCCTGGATTTTAATAAATTTAGCAGCTTGTCATGCTGGGCTAGCAAAAGTTCCTCACGATGGATAGCTACACTAGTAGACAGCGGATTACCTGCTTTGGGGACCGCGGGTTCCATGTTTGGCCGGATCGTACTGTTATGGGGGATCAGAGATCCCCTATGCTAGTTTTTGGCTGGAACCCAAATGCGGAACCCAGAAGACAAGCACAGACCTGACGTAATAGAAAGTTAATATTTATTATAAACTCGATCAAGACTAAGTATGAACTGAGAGATAATCGTGGTGAAGCAAAAATCAATGAGGTCAGGGTGAGTCCAGGAAACAGGAACAGAAACGAGGAATGGCAGGGTGGCGGCGGCTTGCGGCTGGCTTCCCAAAAGCGAGGCGTCTTGAGGTGACAATAGTTCAGCTCAGGTTCCATGGGCTGGAAGAAAAGGAGGCCCATGTGAGAATAGAAAAATGGAAACCAAAACCTGGCATGGTAGACGAAAGGAAAACAACAAAACATGGTAAATGTAAACAAAGGCTAGGCTAACACTAACAGCTAGCAAGGCTAGGCTAATGTTACAGCAAGGCAACGACTTGACTAAGGCAAGGAAGATACGTAGTCTAAACCTGGACGAGAGAGATAAGTTAAGCATGGTACCAGGTAACGTCAACTGACGATCCAGCAATCTCTGGCTACGTTTTATCTGGGGTTTTATAAGAGATCTGCTGATGAATGGGAATGACGAACAGGTGGAAACATCTGGGGTGGAGCAAGGAATGAAGGGCGCATCCAATAGATCTGCGCTTCTGTTTTTGAATTTTAGCCCATTCCTCCGTACAGAACAGCTTCAGCTCTGGGATGTTGGTGGGTTTCCTCACATTAGCTGGTCCTTCCACAACATTTCGATTGGATTAAGGTCAGGACTTTGACTTGGCCATTCCAGAACATGAACTTTATTCTTCTGTAAACATTCTTTGGTAGAACGGCTTGTATGCTTAGGGGCGTTGTCTTGCTGTATGACCCACCTTCTCTTGAGATTCAGTTCATGGACAGATGTCCAGACATTTTCCTTTAGAATTCTCTGATATCATTCAGAATTCATTGTTCCATCAATGATGGCAAGCCGTCCTGGACCAGATGCAAAACAGGCCCAAACCATGATACTACCACCACCCTGTTTCACAGATGGGATAAGGTTCTTATGCTGGAATGCAGTGTTTTCCTTTGTCCAAACATAATGCTTTTCTTTTAAACCAAAAATTTCTATTTTGTTCTTATCCGTCCACAAAACATTCTTCCAATAGCCTTCTGGCTCGTCCACGTGATCTTTAGCAAACTGCAGATGAGCAGCAATGTTCTTTTTGGAGAGCAGTGGCTTTCTTCTTGCAACTCTGCCATGCACACCATTGTTGTTCAGTGTTATTCTGATGGTGGACTCATGAACATTAACTTTAGCCAATGTGAGAGAGGCCTTCAGTTGCTTACAAGTTACCCAGGGGTCCTTTGTGACCTCACCAATTATTACACACCTTGCTCTTGGAGTGATTTTTGTTGGTCGGCCACTCCTGGGGAGGGTAACACTGGGCTTGAATTTCCTCCATTTGTACACAATCTGTCTGACTGTGGATTGGTGGAGTCCAAACTCTTTAGAGGTGGTTTTGTAACCTTTTCCAGCCTGATGAGCATCAACAACTCTTTTTCTGAGCTCCTCAGAAATCTCCTTTGTTCGTGCCATGAAACACTTCCACAAACATGTGTTGTGAAGAGCAGACTTTGATAGAAAATTCTAAAGGGTTCACAAACTTTCAAGCACCACTGTATATTATATACTGTAGATGTGCTGCAGGCCTAAAACGCAGGACTGGATGTTTATTAACAAATATGCGTTGGCTTGAGTGGTGATTGTGATTGGATTCTGGAGCTGTGGTATCAGGAGAACCATAACACAATATCAGCTGTAATGTTTGGTAGAAGTGAAATGATGTGATGTATCTAATAAGTCTGGTTCTATTTAGACCCTGATTGTGTAAGGTGTCCACATATCCAAGAAGTTGAATCTGTTCATCTGGACATAGATCTTGTTGGAGAAACGTTTCATCACTCATCTAAGTGACTTCTTCAGTCTCAGCAGTTGGAAAACTTCCCCAATCTTATATACAGCACCTTTGCATAACGACTGGTACCAGCACCACTGCATAACAATGGGACCGGTGATCAGTTTAATATGCAGATTGACATAGCCATTAACGACAATGGCGTGTGCCATTCACACAGGATTGGGGAAGGGCTGTGGTGGCTCCATTGTAAGATGGTGAGAGGTGTACTCTGAGGCCCCCTCCTCGGTTCAGGGATGGACGTTCCCTTTTTACTCCTCGTTCAAACCATCATTCCTCCCTATCAAGGATCTGCACGTCTTCATCCTTGAAAGACTGGCCACTGGCCTGTAGGTGGGTGTAACCCGCAGAGTCCTGACCTGACGAGGTAGCTCTTCTATGTTGTGCCATCTGTTTCGCCAGTGGCTTGTTTGGTTTCCCCGAGGTACAATTCCTGGCATCCTCCCGTCACTTAACATCGGTACCTACATTCTCTGTTTGTGCGGGGGAACCCGATCCTTGGGGTGGACCAGTTTCCTGGGCGTAAGCGTGTTTTGGGGGTTTGAAAGCCACTGAGACGCGTGTTTGGAAAAGATGCGTCTCAATTGTTTCCGATGTTCCTGCCCACATATGGAATCACCACTGTTTACCGCTTAGACTTGCGGTTGTTGTTCTCCTCGTTCGATTCTGGAGCACTGTTTGGGCGTCTTACCGGCTTTGACAAGGCCCAGTTCGATACCACATTTGCCCCCAGGGCCTGCTTAATGTGAGATTTCTCTTCTCTCCATCCTCCTTGGCCGCTGTGTCAGTGGGGACGCTGCTGCTCGGTGGTTACAGTGTCCTATGACTCCCTAGTTTGTGCTCCGTGGATGATGAGAGTCCAAACTTAAGTAATGATCCTTGTGCCTGGCTTATTGTAAACATCGACTTTCACTTCTTCCCCCATCTCAAATCCCAACCTCACAATCCAAGAAGCTACCTGCCATTCTTCACATCCTCCTGGGAACTTAATGTTTTGTCCACTGAGTTTGAATGTGGTCGGTGAATGTGGCCTTCCTGATATTTCATTTTAAAAACCCGGTGTCCATCCACATATCTGAACCAATGGCTGGTGGTGTTTTTCCTGAATAGGATCCTAGTGCCTTCTTTCCACTTCTTCCATATACAGGTTGGCCACTAAGGTGAAACTGGGAGCCCATGGCACACCCATTTTCTTCTGCCTATATAAACTGCCTCTGTATGTGAATAGGTGGTTGAACCCGCTCCAGACGCAAACCACCTGGTCCGAGTTAAGGTGGGTCCTATTGCTGAGACGTGGGGTTCATCCTGTATGTTTCACTCGGACTAACCTCTACTGCCTCAGCCACTGGAACTCACGTGAGAGAGATGTGGCCAATCAAACGAGACCATTGTTTTCAATACCGTCTCCATAATACTCCCCTCCCACCTTTACCACGAAATCCATGGTGTTCTGGTGTGAGATCCGTGCTGCCTACCAACTGTTGAGGATCGATGCTAGAAACTTGGCGATGTTGTAGGTCACGAGTGATCAATACACACATGGGCCGCAATGGCACACATCCTTTTATTGTGTCTTAGGTAAACCAGACAGACTAAGGTTGTAGCCTCCCCTGGGTTAATCTGTGGTACAGAGGCCGGTCAGTAGCTTTTGTCCCTGTTCTAAAAGCTTCAGCAATCTGTCACCACCTTTTGTACCCACTACCAGGATCCTCGTTTCAAGGGGCTCATAAAGTGTTAGTGTCTCTAAGGAGAGTAATAAAACTTTTCTCATGACAATCTGTCTGGTTTTAAAACAAAAAACGGTGTCCACATCTTTCGGTGTTGTGTGTGTGGGGTGTGTGTGGTGTGTGTGTGTGTGTGTGTGTGTGTGTGTGTGTGTTTGTGCGGCATCGCATTAGCTAATCTCTTCTTCCCCTCCAGATCTGGAAAGGCGTTTGACTTTATCTGTGCTTCTGTGTGAATCCTGAGCTTTCCCTGCACCTGGAGGGCAGTATGGGTGAAACGGAGAGATAACCAATCACATGTCTCGCCTTTCAGGAAGGTCAAAGGCCAACCTGTGTGGAAGACGATCCCGAGGAGACGTTGAGTAACTTCCTGAGTGAGACGATACCTCGCGGGGGGGATCACCAACCTCAGCATGTGACTCGGTGCATGTTATGGGAGAGATCTCGCTCTGCACTGGAGAGCGTGTACAACGGAATGGGCACCGGTCCCACAGGGGTCGCTGTTACACCATTGGTGGATGGTCCCTCAGGAGTGCAGCAGCACTTTGCCCCTCATGGAGCTAGTCTAGGGTCAACAGTGGCAGGAAAAAATTCCCTAAATGAAACCTTGGGAGGACCAAGACTCAAAAAGGGATGTCCTGGATGTTATATATATGAATTAAACAAAATCACCTAAATAATATGTTTATAGTAATAGTTTAAATAAACATATATAGAATATAATACAATAGAGATATCAAACTATAGAATATGAGAAAATAGTATATATATTTGAATCAAATATTCAATATTATAACCTACCGGCATTATTTAGTTCAGTAACCAGGCAAAAGAAGAGTGGAGATAAATGTGGTTATGTTCGTAAGAAGGAAGGCCATGAATAAGACCTGTTCGTGTTCGTAAGAAGAGTTTGTTCATAAGTTGAAAGAAGTGTAGATAAAACGTATTTGTAAGAAGAGCTGTTACATTTGTAAGTAAATTCTGTGAATAAGTCAAAAGAAGAGCGTGGAAAAAAATGTCGTCATGTTCGAGTTATCAACACATCGCAAGAAGAGCGTGCATAAAACGTTCTGTTTATAAGAAAAGTGTGAACAAGTTGAAAGGAGAGGATGGATAAAACAGGGTTACTTTCAAGAAGAGCATAGACAAAACGTGGACAAAATGACACCAGGTTTATAAAGAGCTATTAATTCGAAAGAACATTTACAAAACATGGTTATGTACGTAAGAAAAGTTATTAACAAGTCGCAAAAAGAGCATGGACAAAAGGTCATTACGTTCTTAAGAAAGTACAGTGGTGCTTCAAAGTTTGTGAACCTTTTAGAAATTTCTATATTTCTGCATAAATATGACCTAAAACATCATCAGATTTTCACACAAGTCCTAAAGTAGATAAAGAGAACCCAGTTACACAAATGAGACAAAATATTATACTTGGTCATTTATTTATTGAGAAAAATGATCCAATATTACATATTAGTGAGTGGCAAAAGTATGTGTACCTCTAGGATTAGCAGCTAATTTGAAGATGAAATTGGAGTCAGGTGTTTTCAATCAATGGGATGCCAATCAGGTGTGAGTGGGCACCCTGTTTTATTTAAAGAACAGGGATCTATCAAAGTCTGCTCTTCACAACACATGTTTGTGGAAGTGTATCATGGCACTTTTTACGTGGGTAAAAAGTGGTTAGTATGCAAGTATGATGTGGTTACGTTCATAATATAGTTTTGTACAGTTAAAAAAGAGTGTAGAGAAAACATTGTTATGTTTGCATGAGTGTGGATAAAGTGTGGCTACATTCATACAAGAGTTTGTTAACCCTCTGGAAGAAGAATGTGGATAAAACGTTGTTACCCTCATAAGAAAAGTCTGTCAAAAAAAGAGCCGGGAAAAATGTGGTTAGGTCCATAAGTAAAAGTTGTTAACCCAAAAGAAGAACGTGAACAAAATATTGTTGCGTTCATAAGAAAGGTCTGTTAAGTCGAAAAGGGCAGGGAAAAAATGATTCAATTCATAAGAAGAGTTACGGAAAAATGTTGTCAAGTTCATAAGAATTTTTCGTTAACAAGTCGGAAGAAGAGCGTGGACAAAACATGGTTTCAGTTGTAAGAAGAGTTATTTAGAAGTCGCAAGGGGAAGAAAATTTGCTATTAAATTAAAATAAGTTTATTAAAAATTATTACATTTGTAAGCAGTTTGTTAGCAAGTCGAATGTCATCACAAAACATCATAAAAACTGTTGTTAATTCGAGAGGGTGTGGATAAAACGAGGTTATGTTTGAAAGAAGAGTTAGTAACAAGTCGAAGGAAAAGCCTGGATAAAATGTTGTTATGCTGTTGCGAAAAGTTTATTAACAAGTCAACAGTAGAGCGTGGTTATGTTCGTAAGTAGAGATATTAACAAGTCGAAAGATTACGTTAGCTTTGTAAGAAAAGTTTGTCAAGTTAAAAGTGTGGACAAAAACGTGATTATGTTCGCAAGAAGCGATATTGCCAAGTCGAACAATTACGTTATGTTTGTTAACAAGTCGGAAGAAGAGCGTGGACAAATGTGATCATGTTCGTAAGAAGCAATATTAAAATGTTGAAAGTGTTCATTATGTTCGTAAGAAATTTGTTAACATGATCAAAGAAGAGCGGGGACAAACACGTGATTATGTTCTTGAAGAGCGTTGTCCACACGCCCAAAGCAGAGCGTTCATGAAACGCGTCGGAAGAAGTGTGTGATCAAACCGAGCTTACATTCGATCGTTGCTGCTCTGATCTGATTGGCTGAGCCGTGGCGTTTTTATAAGTTAGTGACGAACGCTGGGGGTTATTAATCCGATAAAAGCGTTACTCGAGTGAGTTTGAATCGGCGCTTAATTCGATCCGTACGACGTAGTCGATTAACGCGTAGCTTATTTTAGCGATCGGTCTAAGCTAGGCCTCCTTCCTGTCGGTTTGAGGCGTGACAGGCAGGAATTAATTCTCTAACGCGTAATTATGGAGGTAAAATGTTGACTGGCTTTTGCAGAAAGTGTGACACTTCTTTTTTCCCCTCTCTCTCTCTCTCTCTTGCAGGAGTTCCTGGGAGACATGGCAGCGACATTAGCATCGGTCATTAGCGGCAGGCGGCTAGTGACTCATCGTGCGGACCTATTTGGTCGCGCGGCATTGACAGGCTTGTTCAGGACAGCAGAAACAGCTGTCTCGGCCTGTGTGAGCCGAAATAATTAGGCCTGTCATCTTGGGGCGGCTCTGATTCCTCCTCCCGCCCCCCCTCGCCACCACAGCCGTCCGTCTGCAGGAGCGCGACGGGGGAAGGAAATGCAAATATTTAGCTTTCATTGTCACGTTCACCTTGACACGGGTACGGCGCGGGCGCCTAACTGGATGAGACGACTCCCGAATTTGCATCGTCGCTCCTAATAAATTTGCGGCGCTCTTATATCGGGCGGGTTTCTGGGTTTTTTTTCCGTCATCAATCAAGGAATGGCTGACGGATGCTTCGTTTGTAGCGCCCCGGTTAATTATTTGTATCGTAATTAGTCGGGGAAAATGTCAGGAAATGTCAGGTCTGCGCCGAAAACAGGGGCGCGGCGGGAGGGCTCGGGGCCCGGCGGGGGCGGGGAAGGAGAAGGAGAAGGGGGTTTGAGAAGTGACTGAAGTGTCATTAATGGCAGGCGACGAGACGCGGATCGGACGGAGGGCTTTTCTTACGCGTAATCATGCCGAGAGACTCTGAGTCGGCGTGATGGGCGTCTTATTAGCGAGCCGCTCCATTTCTCCGCCGTGTCTCTTCTCTCTCGCCCATCCGCGAGAAATAAAGGAGAAATAAAGTCAGGTAAACAACCGCACCTGCCCCCGCTGTCACACCGGGCGGCGTTTTACCACTGCCTCTCTCTCGCTCTCTTTTTTATTCCCTCCCCGCGCACCCTGGCTGTCACGCAAACAGACGGCGCGCCTAAAAGAAAACAGAAAGACAGTCCTGTCACCATTTCTAAACTTATCCTGTAAAAAGTAAACTGCATTAAATCGAGCAAAGTTTGACATCCGTATTACAGCCTATACGCCTAATTAACCGTCGGCACGGGGAAAGCCGACGGGGAAGACTTTTATAGGGGTGTCAAAACCCACCCCCAATTCCCTTAATAAAATACCTAATAATAACAGGCCATAAGGACGTATCGATAACATCGTTATACATCACCAAATTAGCAACCTAATTAGTGTGAATTAGACAGAATCCATACATTTTATTGTAAAAAAAGGAGTGACTAATCATAATAATTGACATTTATAAACTAAACATGTTTTAGTTACAATGTAGGGATTTTTGAGTGACATCTGGCAACCCGAACCCCTATGGAACAGCTTGTATCGAATCGATATATATCGTTGCAGCCCTGTAGAATCGATATATTTTACTGTAATAAATAATAGTAGCTTATTATAATAATATTTATAATCTAAATGAGATTCAGTCAGCATGTAGGGAGTGATGTCTGGCAACCCAAACCCTCCATAAATTCTTCTATCGTTACAGTCCAAAATTTATATAAACATCATAAAATTAGTGATTAATTATACTAACTGATATTTACCACAGGGGGGCTTTTTGAGTGACATCTGGCAACCCAAAGTCTTCACTAAACCTGTATGTCTATGCATTCCTTTATTTATCTAATTATCAATGTATATGATCGCATCAATATATCGTTACAGCTCTAACTTTGATATAACTCGTATATTCTAATGTAATAAAAATTGGAACTGATATTTAGTCTAAATGAGTTTAGCATGAGGGGACATTTTGAGTGGCATCTGGCAACCCGAACCCTTATAGAAAAGCTACAGTAATTTAGTAAGATATAACAATCATATCAATATATATATTATTACATTATAGTCTAATTATAGTCTAAACGTGTTACCACAGAGAGACATTTAGAACACGGGACTGTAACAATATTACAAATTACAAATTTAGTCATATATAACGATCCTGTCAGCCCTGGGTTTGATTGAATTGATCTATTTTACTGTAATAAAAATTTGTGACTAATCATAAGAACTGATATTTATAGTCTAAACATGTTACCACAGGATGTGATTACAGGAGAGACATTTTGAGGGACATCTGGCAACCAAAACACTTCTAAATTAATGTTAATTTGTATAGTTTAATGTAATAAAAATTAGTAACCAATTATAAAAACCGATGTTTAGAGTCTAAATGAGTTTTAGCCAGCATATAGGGTCATTTTGAGTGCCATCTGGCAACCCAGTGTTTGATAGAATTGATCTATTTCACTGTGAAGAATGTTAATGACTAGTTACAATAAATGATATTTGTAGTCTAAATCTGTTTTAATTACCTGAGAGGGTTATTTTGATGTCTGGTAATCCAAACTTTTCACAAAAACCTGTATATCCATGCGTTCCTTTCTTTATTTAATTATCAATGTATACTGTATACATCAATATATCGTTACAGCCCTAAATTTGATATGATTCATCATCATTATCAGAGTTTTAATATAATTCATTAATGTAAAAAAAAAAAAAATTGGATCTGTTCATAATAACCGATTTTTAAAGTCTAGTTTTGGTCAGCATGTAGGGACATTTTGAGTGGCGTCTGGCAACCCGAACCCTTATAGAAAAGCATGTATCGTATCGATATATCGTTGCAGCCCTGTGTTCGGTAGAATTGATCTATTTTACTGTAATACATATTACTGACTAGTAACAATAACTAATATTTATAGTCCAAATGTAGCATGTATAGACAATTTGCGTGACATCTGGCAACTCAAACTCCATAAAATCTTTCGTTACAGCGCTATATTTTAGAGAATTTATTTATAAACATAATAAAAATGATTGACTAATCATAATACAGTGGTGTTTGAAAGTTTGTGAACCCATTATTATATTATATTAAAAAGATTAGTGAAAGAATATTAGTGAGTGGCAAAAGTATGTGAACCTCTAGGATTAGCAGTTAATTTGAAGGTGAAATTAGAGTCAGGGGTTTCAATCAATGGGATGACAATCAGGTGTGAGTGGGCACCCTGTTTTATTTAAAGAACAGGGATCTATCAAAGTCTGCTCTTTCACAACACGTTTGTGAAAGTGTATCATGGCACGAACAAAGGAGATTTCTGAAGGAGCTCAGAAAAAGAGTTGTTGATGCGCATCAGGCTGGAAAAGGTTACAAAAACCCACTCTATAAAGAGTTTGGACTCCACCATCCACAGTCAGACAGATTGTGTACAAATGGAGGAAATTCAAGAGACCACTGTTACCCTCCCAGGAGTGGTCGACCAACAAAGATCACTGCCAAGAGCAAGGTCTGTAATAGGTCACAAAGGAGCCCAGGGTAACTTCTAAGCAACTGAAGGCCTCTCTGCACTTGGCTAATGTTAATGTTCATGAGGTCCACCATCAGAAGAACACTGAACAACAATGGTGTGCATTGGCAGGGGCTGCAAGAGAAAGCCACTGCTCTCTCAAAAGAAACATTGCTGCTCGTCTGCAGTTTTGCTAAAGATCACGTTGGAAAATGTCTGGACATCTCTGTCCATGAACTGAATCTCAAGAGAAGGTGGGGTCATGGCAGCAAGGAACACCGACCGTAAAGCGCACAAACCGTTCTACCAAAGAATAGTTACAGAAGAATAAAGTTCATGTTTTGGAATGGCCAAGTCAAAATCCTGACCTTAATCCAATGGAAATGTTGTGGAAGGACCTGAAGTGAGCAGTTAATGTGAGGAAACCCACCAACATCCCAGAGCTGAAGCTGTTCTGTATGGAGGAATGGGCTAATTGGTAGCAAACATGAGTAATCCAAAGTGAACAGAAGCAAACATAAGTTTTCCAGGTGCATGGGGGTTTCAGGACCCCGACGGGGCAAACCCCAAACATAACCTTAATTCCCCATGATGTACATGGGCTAGGGCCAAACTTAAATAATGTCTCACCCAGCTGAGTGTGCTGACCCTATCTCCTTCTTTGGGTCCCCCGCCGAAGAAGCGTGAGTGATGCAGTCCGTGACATTAACCCCCCCCCCCTCCTTGGGCCGAAGACAGAGCTAGAGCTCCTTCTAACTCCCTAGGTGCATGACCGTGTCCGGGTGTTTTCTTTCGGGACGACTCCCGGGAGGATTCTGGTCACCACCTTATGTGACATGGGTGGGTGGTGGGAGGCCAGAAGGAGGGCATGGGTTTGGTGAGACATCTCCCCATACCCTCCAAACGTCTCTGAGATGGGCATCCTCAGCGCAGGCTTGGGCGCTGACATCCTCAGCACAGGTGCTCACATCCTCGGCACAGGCATGGGCGCTGATGTCTTCGGCATTGGCACGGTCGACCTCCAGGCAGACACTGAAACTGAATTCCTTGGCGCTGGCATGGGCGCTGATGTCCTTGGCACTGGCATGGGAGCTGATGTTTTTGGTGCTGGCACTGGCGCTGACGTACTCGGCACTGGCATGGGTGCTGACGTCCTTGGCGCTGGCACGGGCGCTGATGTAGTCAGCGTTGGCACGGGCAACCCCGGGGCCGGCACTGGAACGGGCATGGGTGCTGACCTCCTCGGTTCTGGCAAGGATGCTGACGTCCTAGGTGCTGGTATGGGCGCTGATGTCCTCGGCGCTGGCACAGGCGCTGACGTCCTCGCCGCTGGCACTGTCGCTGACATCCTTGGCACTAGCACGGCACTGACATCCTCGGTGCTGGCACTGGCGCTGATGTCCTAGGTACTGGTACTGGCTCAAATGTCTGTGGTGCAGGAGTCTGCACAACTGGCTCCGATAGGAAACTGAGAGTCACGTCTCATTCAGGTACAGAACTAGGTAGGTCGTGCTCAGGTATGGAACTAAGAGACTCGACGTGCTCAGGTACAGAAACAAACGGCACTTCAAACTCGGGTACAGAGCTGATCAGGTACAAAACTAAGGGGCACTGCATGCTCGGAAACAGAGCTAACGTGATCAGGTACGGAACTAAGAGGCGTTATGAACTCAGATACTGAACTTAGTGGCGCATCTACAGAGCTAAGCACTACTTGTGCGATAATGGAACTAACAAATTCGGTTACAGAGCTAACATGCTCAGGTGCGAAACTAAAGGGCGTGGCATGCTCGGATATGGAGCTATAAGATGTTAATGGTGCATCTATGGGGCTAAGAGGCACGACATGCGTGGAAAAGGAGCTAATGAATTGGGATATGGAGCTAACCATTTCAGATACGGAGCTAACATGCTTGGCAACTAAACTAAAGGGCACGTCATGCTTGGATACAGAGCTATACAACACTAATGGCACATCGACAGAACTAAGAGGCGCAACGTGCGTGGAAACGGAGCTAACAAATTCGGATACGGAGCTAACATGCTCAGGTACAAAATTAAAGGGCACAGCGCACTCACATACGGAGCCAGGTGGCGCCAACAGTTCAAATACAAAGCTAAATAACGCAGCAGGTTCAGGTACGGAACCAAGCAGCACATCAGACCTCTATACTGAGCTGATGTGTTCAGCGACAAAGAAATGAAATCATGGCACAGCAAAGACCAAAACTGAACAATGGGAGACCACGCCGGCTATACTAAGTTAATGCCGGTGTGGTAATACGAACGGTGGTAAACAAAAAGCAAACCCATGGACAAAACCATAAAGTACAACAAGGTCATGGTATACTAAAGAGCAGGCTTACCGCAACACGAGTGGTCCAAAGTGAATAGGAGTAAACACGCGTAATCCAACATGAACAGGAGCAAACATAGCATTTCCAGGCATGCGGGGGTTTCAGGACCCCGCCGGGCAAGTGCTAAACATAACCTTAATTCCCCATGACATGCATGGTCTAGGGCCGAGCTTAAATAATGTCTCACCCATCTGAGTTCACTCAGTTTACTGGCCCTAGCTTCTTCTTCGGGTCCCACGTTGCCCGGCAGAGAACCACAAGTGATGTGGTCTGCCCCTAGTGGTGAAGAGGGGGCATAACAAGCGGAGGTTGGGGCAATCCTTGACACACTGTAGATATATATAGATAGATCACTTCCTGAAAAAAAAAACCCAACATATTTGGGTTGCCAGGTATCACTCAAATTGTCCCTATACAGTAACTGAAACACGTTTACACTATAAATATTAATTATTATAATTAGTCACTAATTTCTATTATAGGAAAATATAGCAGGGTGTTTGGGTTGCCAGATAAATCTCTCTGACATGGTACATGGTATATTGTTATTAAAAAACACAGTTATGATAGTTAATTAACTGTAGAAAAATTTAAAAAATACAGATTTAGAAATGCAACACTCCGATTTCAAATAAAATTGTTTTATTTATTACATTTATTTTATAATAAATGCATTTAGTAAGATAAAGTTTACATTTTTGTGAAGTTTAAATGTTTTACATTTTTTACATATAAATATTACATATGTTATTTTTGCGTTAACAAGCTTTTTATTTATTACAAATAAAAATAAAAAAAATCAAACATACAGTGGGACAAAAAAGTATTTAGTCAGCCACTGATTGTGTAAGTTCTCCTACTTAGAAAAATGAGAGAGGTCTGTAATTTTCATCATAGGTACACTCCAACTATGAGAGACAAAATGAGAACAAAAAATCCAGGAAATCACATTGTAGGATTTTTAAAAATTTTAATTGTAAATCATGGTGAAAAATAACTAACTGGTCACCCACAAACAAGCAAGATTTCTGGCTCTCACAGATCTGTAACTTCTTCTTTGAGAAGCTCTTCTGTCCTCCACTCGTTACCTGTATTAATGGCACCTGTTTGACCTTGTTATCTGTATAAAAGACACCTGTCCACAGCCTCAAACAGTCAGACTCCAAACTCAACCATGGCCAAGACCAAAGCTGTCGAAGGAACAGGAAGAAACTGTAGACCTGCAACAGTTGGGAGAGTGAATCACAACAGGCGCAAGCAGGTGGTGTGAAAATAAATAACTGTGAGGAGCAATGTAAGAAAAATGGAAGACAAAACCAAAGACCACTGATAATCTCCCTCGATCTGGGGCTCCATGAAGATTCTCATCTGTGGGGGTCAAAAAAATGATCATGAGAACGGTGAGAAAAAAATTCCAGAAACTACACGGAGGGCCTGTATGATGACCTCAGAGAGCTGGGACCCAAAGTAACAAAAGTATCATGTCCAGTCCCGTCTGAAGTTGTCCAGAGAGCCATATGGATGATCCAGAAGGGGATAGGGAGAATACATGTGGTCAGGTGAAACCAAAAAAACTTTTTGGTAAAAAACTCAAACTGTGGGAAAGGATGCTGAGTTCCCAAGAACACCCCATTACCTACGGTGAAGCATGGGGGTGGAAACATCCGCTTTGAGGTTTGTTTTTCTGCAGAGGGGAACAGGACGACTGATACGTGTTAAGGGAGAATGAACGCGGCCATGTCTGGGAGATTGTAAGGCCAAAACCTCCTTCCATCAGTGAGAGCTTGAAGAGGAACGTGGCTGGGCTTCCCGCATGGGACAATGATCCAAACACACCGCTAGGGCAACGAAACAGTGCTCAGGTAAAACAGCATTTCAAGGTCTGGAGTGGTTCCATCTTTTTAACCCTTTTCTCCTTCCTCGCCCACCTCTCTATCCATAGACAGTCTCCAGACCTCCGAAAACCCCCATTAGAAAATGTGTGGAGGGGTTGAACGTCCCGGTTGCCCCAAAAACATCACTGCCTCTAGCGGAAGATCTGCATGGAGAAATGGGCCAAATACCGCTACAGTGGTGCCAAAACTGGTGAGATTACGGAACAGTGACCTCTGTCATTGCCAACCAAGGTTATGGACTATTAGTATGAGTTTGAAACAAAATTTATGAAAAATAGTTATTTTCCACCATTATTTTACAATTAAATCTTTTTAAAAATCCTACAATGAAGAAACTTTGCCCAATCAGTGGCTGAACTAAATACTTTTTTGCCCACACTGTGTTTTGAAATGATTTATTTATTTAATTTTATATATATATATGTTAATCTAAACATTAAAGGAAAATTTCTATTTTACTTACATTATTTTATTATTATTATTATTATTATTATTTTATATTATTTATTATGTTTAAATATTTAAGTTTATCTGATTAAAATTTGAAGTTTAATGTTTTTAAAAATTATTTGAAAACATTTTCATTATTCATGTTTATTTTATATAATTCATTTTTTATTTTTCCTTAACGTTTTGCAAGTTTATTTGATATTTCTTTTTATAAGATTAAGCATTTAATTTTAAACATTTTTTTATTCCGTCTTATTTTTTTTTGTGTTGTAAATGTTTATTTTTTCTTTCCTCAGGCTTTATTTATATAACCATATAAGTGCTGTTATTATTTAATTAAATTATTGTTATATTATTTAAAAAACATTTATGTTTCATTTTATTCAAAATCAACCCATTTTTTAACTCATTTATTTATTTTCTTGTCTGTTTTATCCTGCTTTTTTAAATCACAGTTATGGTTGTTTAATTGTAGAAAATGTTATAAAATCACAGATCCTCCTGACAGAAACCAAACAGCGATGCTCTTTTTATTTGTTCCAGTCTGGGTCCTAAATCTGTCTGAGGCTTTGTTTATTTGCTTGTTTCATTTGGAGTGACCCAAAAGCTTCATATAATCTTTATATCTTTGTATTTCTCCATACATCTTTATAATAAATACTAAGCCCTTCTTTTGTCTCTGCTGTGATACAGAGCGCCCTTCGTCCTCCGGCGAATCCGCGAGAGCACAGCCTGTGAGAATAATGTAAATTTTTATTATCCGCCTGGTCTCATTACGAAGTTAAAGTGTCAAAACGTCGTGCTCCGCTTCTTACGGCTAAATTCCGGCGTCGGTGGGTAAACAGGGTTTGAATCTGTCACCGGCTGAACTTTGTGATTCTCAGCATTTTCCCGCCGTTCCTCCCTCAGCAGACGATCTGTCTAAATGTCAGGCGTGGGTTTGCATCTCGCCGTCTGACTGTCTGCTCCGGATCGAGCTTCATTAGAGGCAGGTGCAGCGAAGTTAATATGCTGGTGCTCAGAAACCTCTGGGGGAAGGAAATACATACAAATATCAACAAACACCGAAGGAAACTCAAATCCACTCAAAGGTGTAACCATTAAAGCCGTCCCTGCTGAGGGTCAGGTCCACGTGAGGGTCCGGACCCAGAACCTGACCCAGAGCACCGCACACAGTCCATTACAGTGCATTACCCCTTGTGTTCCTGCACACATCCAGCACGTCCACTGGGCGAGGGCACGTGCTAGCTTCTCGTCTAAACAAGTTCACCTTTAGGCCTACATGGTTTTATTTTAATTAAGTTTGTTTCTTTTTTTTCTGTTATACATAAGTTCACTTTTTGAAGTTTATTTAATTTTTAAGTTTAAATGTTTTTTCTTAATTTATTTTTCTTTTCTTTTCTTTTATTTATTCATATTTTTAAATATAAACATTTTATGTAATTTAGAAAATATATTACCTTTTTTTAAAAAGCTTTTTAATTATTGTTTAATTTTTTCATTACATTTAGTTGCAGTAATTTATTGTAATTAGTTGTAATTTTTATTTATATTATTTTAGATTATTAAAAAATAAATTTGTTTTAGGTATTAATTTTCTTTTAAATATATATCGTTTTAATTTATTTTAAATTACTTACATTTTATTTTAATTAAGTTTGTTTTACTTTATTCTGTAAATATATAAATGTACTTTTTTAAGTTTTTGTTATTAGTTATTAATTTTTAAAATGTTTCATTTTTATTTACATGATTTTTGATTGATTAAAAAAATTAGTTTTATTTATTGATTTTACTTTATTTAAAATGCGTTTGGTTTCATCTTATATTATTCTAAACAAGTTAAATTTTACATTTTTATTTTAATTCTAATTATTTTTATTTAATTTATTATAAGTGTTTTTATTAAATTAAATAAAATTTAATTTAATTTAGTATTAAAGTTTATTTATTTTAGTTATTTATTTTTGTTTTTAGATTTGATTCTAAATATTATTTTCCTTTAAGAAACTTTTCGTTTTATTAAAAATATGGTTTATTTTTATGTACATTATTTTAGATTATTTTAAAAAAAAATCTCTTGCTTTTGTTTTATTTTAAATGCATTTAGTTTTAACTGATATTAATATAAACAAGTTATACTTTACATTTTTATTTTAGCTTTGCTTTATTTTATTCTGTAAAATTTATCAAATTAATTTTGTTTAAAAGTTTTTTCTTAAATGTTTTTATTTTAAATAAGAATAACTTTGTTTTTGTTTTTATTTTTGTTTTTTTAGATCCAGTTGGGTTTATCTTATTTTAATCTAAACAAGTTAAGGTTTACATGTTTTGTTTTATCTTTGGTTTTATTTTATTGAGTTATACATATGTTTAGGTTTATTTTATTTTTAATATTATGCTGTCCATTTTTTCTTAAATGTGTTTTATTTTAATCTAAGTATTATTTTACTTTAACAAACTTTTTATTTATTAAAATTGCAGTTATTTAAATAACCATAATAATACTTTTATTTTTATTTTAATAATTATTTTAATTATTTTATTTAACAATAATACATTTGTTTAAGTTATTGATTTTATTTTGATTTAAATACATTTGCTTTTATATTATGTTAAAATAGTAGAGTAGAAGTAGAAGTAGAAGTAAAATTTTATATTTTAATGTTGTTTTATTTTATTCTGCAATACCTAAGTTTACCATTTCAAGTTTATTTTATTTTTAGTATAAATGTTTAAAATATTTCCTTAAGTTGATTTAAATTCTAAGTTCATTTATTTTATTCTAATTGTTATTTTTCCTTTAGAGCTGGAAATGGTGTATCAGCTCCATATTATTGCCCATTGATTTAGAATTTCAGAAATGCTGCTGTATATCTAATGTGGAGGTGTCCTAATACTTTTGTCCATCTGGTGTATGTTCCTTCATTAATAAATAACAGCTTTGAAACGGTGATCAGGCTTAAAATTGAGACGTTATTTTATTGTGTGTGTGTGTGTGTGTGTGTGTGTGTGTGTGTGTGTGTGTGTGTGGTGCAGATAATCTAATAAAAGCAAGATGGTGAGGAATAAACAAAAGAATGAAAGGTCTGGAATAAAGAAGTTAAAGCCTCTTAGCGACGTCGCCAGTTTCACGTCTTTATTCAGTTCCGCGTAGCTCAGATTAGCCGTGCGAATTCTAAACCTCGAGCATTGTGTGCGCTCATAATTACACCTTTAAGCCGTAACGAGGAGCGAGCGCTTCTTTATTTATTCAAAAAAAGCCCAGTTGTAATTTGATAAAAGAAGAAGTAGCAGCAGAAGAAGAAGAAGAAGAAGAAGAAGCAGAAGAAGAGCCGTCTGTGACGTGCGGCCATGAGATAAGTCCCTTACACGCGCGGGAAGAACGCTAAGCTAACCAGACGGCTCTATTATTGCGTTCATAATTGCTTAATTAAACTTTTGTCACTAATCGTTATGGGAACGCCGCTGATAGAGCTGTTCAAGAAAAAGAAAAAGGGGGGGGGGGGAATCAATAAACAGCGGCGTAAATGAAACGCATTGATGTGCGCGGCTGGGCCGGAGCTGATATCGCGCGGCCCGTGAACACTAACATAAATCTCCCGCGTGATGTGCACCGCCCCTCCCCCTCTGCCCCTCCCGCTTTATTAGGGAACAATTGACCCCCCTCCGAAATGGATTCCGGTGCCATTTAGATTTAAATTACACAGACCTGAAGGATGACGGTGTAAAAAAGATTAATATGCTAATTCTTCAGCCGCGTCTCCCACCATTATCCCTCTTTTTGACGTTTGCACCGTGTAAATAAGACTCCTTTTTCTTTTTTTTGTCTTTCTTTCTTTTTTTTTTTTTTTTTGATGAATCTGCGTCCGACGTTATCTTCGTTCTTTATTATATTTTTATTGGTCGCTCTCAGAGAGCACTCCATAAAACATAAGAAGCGCCGTCACCGCAGTAATCCTTCTCACCTCGGCCGGCCTGACCTGAGAGCCCAGCAGCAGTAAGCAGTAAGCAGAGAAGCTCTAGCTGTGCTCTCAGCTCTTCTTTTGGGTTCTGTTCCCCTCTGTGTCCGACCAGAGCAGTGGCTGCTGGGTGACTCTGGTCTGTCTGGATACTTTAGACAGCACATCAACCCCACAGCGCCCACAGGCACTCAGCTCACGGCTCCACCCTCCACACAGGCCCTACTTGCCTGCTTTCCTGCTTTCTTTTTTCTTTTGTTCTTTCTTTTTTCTATCTCAGTATTCTCTTCAGCCTTCCTTCTTTCTTTTAATCTTTCTTTCTTTCTTTCTTTCTTTCTTTTTCTTTATACTTTTCATTCATTCTAATTTATTTAATTCTTTCTTTCTTCCTTCCTTTTTGCATTCTTTCTTCCTTTTTTCTTTCTTTCTTTCTTTCTCTTTCTTTGTTTCTTTCTTTTTTGCTGAATCCGCATCCGATGTTATCTTTGTTCTTTATTATATATATATATATATATATATATATATATATATATATATATATCTCAGAGAGCACTCCATAAAAAATAATTAGTGCCATAGATATACTTTTCTTTCTTTGCTCTTTCCTACTTTCTTTCTTTTTTTATTTTTATTTTCTTTATTTGTTTCTTTCCCAGTGTTCTCTTTAGCCTTTATTACCTTTTTTCATTATTTCTTTCTTTATACTTCTTTTCTTTCATTTCATGTTTCTTACTTTCTTTATACTTTCTTACATTCAATTTTCTTTCTTCTTTTTTTTCTTTCTTTTCTTTTTTAGTTCTTACTCAGCATTATCCTCACCCTTTCTGTTTTCTTTTTTACCTGTTTGCTTTCTTTCTTTATTTCCTTCTGTTGTTTTTTCTTTCATTCATTTTTCACTTCATTCACTTTCTTTCTTGTGTCTTTCTTTATACTTTTTCTTTGTTTCTTTCTTTCTTTCTTTCTTTCTCAGTAATCTCTTTAGCCTTTCTTTCCTTCTTTCATTCTTGAATTCTTTCTTTCTTTCTTTCTGTCTTTCTTTCTTTCCTTCTTTCTTTCTCAGTACCCTCCTTAGCCTTTCTGTTTTCTTTCTTTCCTTCTATTTTTCTTTCACTCTTGTTTTCTTTCTTTATTTCCTATGTTTTTTTCTTTCTTCCCTTTGTGCTTTCATTATACTTTTTTTGTCATTTGTTTCTTCATGCTTTTCATTCTTTTGTTCTTTTTTCTTTCTTTCTTTCTTTAGTAATTTATAATCACTAATTACAAAAGATTGCTCAAGACCTTCTTCCCTTCATTTCCTCCATCATCAATAATTACAACTGGAGTTCCACAAGGCTCAGTTCTGGGACCTGTTCTTTTCTCTTTGCTTGTGTGTTTTGTTGCTGTATCTCATCAGATCCTAGCAGGCTGTAGTTGGATTGTGTTCCTGGGTTATTGCTCACCTGTACTAAGAGGTTTAGTCTGCTAGGAAGAAAACAAGGCTGAATAAAGAAGAAAAAGGGCGTCTGCTAAATGCTGTAAGTGTAAATGTAAATGTAAACGGTGAGGCTGATGCTGTGCTTTGGTTCTAACACCGGCTCTCCCTCTGATTTGCTTCTGTTGGTAGAATAGTGGATCTTAGTAACAGCCTGCCTTAGACATCATATCCATTTTATCACTGAATGGAAATCAACTTTCTGTATTAATAAATTAAGGCTTATTAATTGATATATTTGGGTTTATTTCTGTATAAATTCTGTTCCTCTATTAGGACTGAAGCCCAGAGCCTGATGGTGATGATTTATGCTGATGTTCACCTGTTTTTGTCCTATTCATCTTAAAATCTAACAATATTACCCTCGAGGTTTGTGCCTCGGACCGCAGTGCATCAGTGATAATATCTCATGGTGTAGCACGGACCTCCAGCGTATTACTGCTTAATTAACTGGGTTATTGAAGTGATCGTTCTCCTGATTGCTGAATTTCCTTTCTTCCTCACAGGGTTCAGTCAGATATTTTGATCCTCTGGTCATGTTTGGCTTTCTCCTAGTCCATGTTCAGATTTTTAGATTTAGTTCAGGTCTCTGTCTTGGCCACTCAAGGACCTTTGCCTTCTTATCCTTAGGCCACTGCCCTCATAAACCTCCACCAAGCCTCTGGACTGCCTCTGTCCTCTCATCTTTGGAGCTTCAGACCCTTTCTCAGCACCTCCTGCTGACACCGCTGCTGAAACACTCTGCAAAATCCTGTCCGGGTCTCTGAGCTCCCTCTGTCCTAGTTCTAGTCATACTTACAAGATCTACCAG
>JAJAGP010005732.1:0-29429 GCA_025084515.1 Ancistrus triradiatus | reverse complement strand
CAGACCTCTCTCATCTTTCTTAGTAGGAGAACTTGCACAATCAGTGGCTGACTAAATACGTTTTTTGCCCCACTGTATTATTGTAGACAATACATTTCACACACTCCTAGTGCCAACCATAGTTGTCATTTATTTGTCTATGCGCACTAGCATAAGTTACTGAAGTTCATCTCTCTTTTTTTTCAATACAGCAAATGGTGATGAGCCTACGTGTCTCGGAATTGCAAGTTCTCCTGGGATACGCTGGGCGCAATAAGCACGGGAGAAAACACGAACTCTTGACCAAAGCACTCCACTTGCTGAAGGCTGGCTGCAGTCCTGCCGTGCAGATGAAGATCAAAGAGCTGTACCGCCGGCGCTTCCCCACAAAGATGGTGTCCCCAACGGATCTCTCTCTCCCGGGGGTCCACTCCACAACGGGCACAGCTCCCACGGGCTTGCCTACAAGTCTTACTCAGCTTGGGTTTGACAGCCATGGTGCTCCCTCACCTTTGCTGCCTGTATCTCTCTTGGGGCCCAAGCACGAGTTGGGCCTTCCACACCTCACTTCTGCCCTGCACCCTGTCCACCCAGACGTCAAGCTCCAGAGGCTGCCTTTTTATGACATACTGGATGAACTGATTAAGCCTACCAGTTTGGGTGAGTGATTGTTCCTTCTCAAGACGAGACTTGTTCTTTCTGACCTTAAGGTACACCGCAAATGATTTATTTCTTATCTGTTGTGGAGCAAAGCCAGCTGGTGTGTATATAGCGGTGTTGCTAAGTATAGTTCTTGTTCACAACACATCTGCAAATGAAGGCAACAGAGGCTGGCTGTCAACAAACTTGACAACAAATGATACATTTCATTTGCTAAGCACCTTGAAATGGTCCGGATAGAGACATGTGTGTATTGAAGGTGTCACCTGTGTCTGGATGGTGAACAACGAAACTGTGGGAGCTGCTCATGCTTGTCAGCAGATCAAATTATCCTCGTTACTAGTGGTCTCTCTTGGCCATCCAGAGCCTGTTCGCCGTGTGTGTGCGTGTGTGCCCTCATGGTGGAACCACTGCTCCTAACAGCTAGGTCATAACGGCCTAGATGGCAGGCAGTTCGTTGAAATGTCAGGTCTGCTTCTCTCAGCCCAATGATGCCTCCTCTGTCTGTCAAATGGGCAAAATGTGTTCAAGTGCATCGTAGAGGCATGTCAAGCAGTCAACAATCTTTCTCCAAGAGGTACACTACCCAAAAGCAGCATCTGAGAGCTTTTTTACAGAGCATCAGGGGAAGCAATTTTATGCTGTCTCGTGGCAAAACCCGGTGTCTAATCAGACCACACCTTTAAACGTATCTGCAGGATTTTTGCCGTATTGCAACACACTAACAAAAGCACGCAAATAGCTAGGTTTATACTTGACTGGAGCTATCGTTTGTTGTGCGCAGCCATTTATTCTAGAGGTACTCAGATGACTCAGACTTTTGGAGAATTGGCCTGATGCAATAACGGAAGTGAAAGTGTTGTGCTAGTTTAAACTTTTTGCAAACGGCGTGTGAACCTTCATTAAGTGTTAAGGGAGTTATCAAAAGGCGTGAAAACCAGTGTTCGTTTTGTTGACGAATGATTTTCGTCCGTCTTCGTCAACGACCCTTTTTTCTGATGAAAATGAGACGATGACTAAATTAAAATGAATGAAAAACGACAAACTAGGACGAAATGAATTGACACTTTTGTCAACGGATAAGAACGAGACGAAAATGTTAGGCAGAGACGACATCCAATCAGATCTGACAAGTTAAGAAAAGACCCAATCATAACTTTAATATATGTGGAAAGGCGGGATGAGTTGGGTAGTAATCCAGTCAGTAATGTGGTAAGACGCAGACATTTGATCTGACGTACTGGCTCGACAATGTCAGCACTTGGGAGAAAGAGGAGAGTCGATATATGGACACATTTCTCATTTGATATCAAGGAAAATGAGACCTTTTTTATTTCAAAACTGTGTGGGGCGCCATCTCCGGTAAAATATGCAGGCATATCATCCTGAAACTGCGGTCAAGCTATCTGCACCTAAACAAACTAAACTAAAAAGTGTTCATACTATATTTAAGGAGTATTTGGGTAACATAACTCCGTTTATACTGTAATTAAGAATAAATGCACATGAGCATGCACACACATCCCATCTTGTATGTTTAATAAAGCTCATAATATTTATTCTAACTTGATTCTATTGTACAGTATCTCATGAGTGTCCACATCAAGTTTGAAGCATATGTTGGATGGAAATTGAGTTTTGGTGACCACTTTACTCTGAACAGTTATTATAATGAATGCATATAGACCTGAGCTTACATCTTAATTATATTTTATAATATATCATTCATTCCAACTTGATTCTATTCTGGAGTATCTGCTGAATGTCCACACTGAGTGTGAAGCAGATCTATGGTGGAAATTGAGTAATAACCACTTTAATGTATACTTTTCTTATCAGTGCATGCATGTAGATGTTTCATCTTAAAAGGGAAATGTTAAAGCATTTATGTATTGCGAAGTTTACATTTCTTATTTTAGTCAACTAAAGCTACTGTAGATTTAGTCGACTATAATCTTATCTTATAATTAGTCGATGAAAACTGGACTGAAACAAAGCAATTCAGATGACAAAATTATGACTAAAACTAAATTACATTTTAGTCAAAAGACTTCAACTAAAACAAAACTAAAATTTGCTGTCAAAATAAACACTGGTGAAAAAAACACCATGAGTGTTAAAACTGCAATGATTTCTGTAACACTCTACTGCAAGTGTGGGACTGTGGTAGCCTAGCGGGTAAGGTACTGGACTATGGACCAGAAGGTCCAGGGTTCAAATCCCACCTCTGCCAGGGTGCCACTGTTGGGTCTTTGAGCAAGACCCTTAACCCACAATTGCTTGGATTGTAAGACTGTACCAATTGTACGTTGCTCTGGATAAGGGCGTCTGCCAAATGCTGTAAATGTTTTCTTAAAGTTCGGTATCATAATCACCACTGAGAGATTCCTATTGCCAAGTCATTTTTACTCTTTGTAGAGCACTGCTGCTACTTAAAAAAAAATAAAAATAAAAAAAAGTTTTAACCAATTTTCTTATCTTTTGCTCGAACGGGGGACACTGGAGCTGTGAGGCAACCGCATTAACCGCCATCGTGCTGCAGTTTGTAACATTTGTACGTTAGATATTAAGACTAGCTGCAAACTATAATAGCGCTTTGTAAAATGAATATTTTAAAAAGTAATTGTAAGAGATGCACCGATTGGTTCCGATTGATGCACCGAATGTGTGGTTGTGTTTGTGCCACTGTAGTGCGGTGCACGTGTGGTTAAATGTGACCGGAACAGAATCGGTTAAATGAGACTGAATGCAGAGCCAGATACAGCCTGCTGCTGCTGCTCTTTCTTTTTAATGGAAGAAGTTCTCCATTAAGTTTTTAGACAGAAAAACAAATTGAATCGGCCAAATTCGGAATTGGCCGGTCATATGTTTAAGAAACATTTTTGTCACAAAAATATCCCAACATATTGGGATATCAAGGCCAAATTGCTTATTATTAAACACTATTAAACACTAAATATTTTGGATATTTGTTAGTGCAGCAGTTAACATACTGGACTATTGACCACAATGACTGGTGTTCCCGTCTTGATGCTGCCAGTGTTGTGCTCTTCTGCAAGACCTTTAGCAAAAGGTAGCAAAATGCTAAAGGAATAGCAAAATGCCTGCTGCAAAATCTGTATCTTAAGTGGTGGCTGAAATTGGTGGCAATTAGAAAGCTTAGTAAGATCGTGCTTCCCTACTTGTGCTAGTTACTGCATTATGACGATTTATTTTTCCATGGCTCTAAAACTTTTCAAACTCAACAAGTAAATACTGTTATTTCAAGCTTATTGTATCTTATTTGGGATACAGAACACTACTTTTACCAAAATAAAGGTATGCCAATCTATAAAGTGGAACAATACAAATATCAGGATTTATAGGCACCTACTGAGTAGTTAAGTTAGTTCGAGTTGGTGTCAGTACTCCGTATACTTGAACATCAGGTATCGGTATCGGAAGGAAAAACGTGGTATCGGGGCATCCCGAGTGGTCAGGCTTACACTAGTGCTGTTTGACTAAGCAGTCTGTATGACCCACAGTTGGTCGATACACTGTCAACTTGACGGCAGATAACTGATAATACTGGACTTTTTTTTGTTTGTTTGGTTTTTTTTTGTTCCACAAGCTAAAATAGGCGGACCCTATAGTACTTTTTTTTACCTTGTATGTTTGGATTGTGTTGTTTTACCATTTATATAATTAAGGCAGAAGTAGCAATAACATGAACAGTTTGCCCATGCTGTGAAACATGATACATGTAACCCAACAAATATATGCTATGGGACCCAACTTTCATCCCACTCAAGTAATTCAACAGTCCCAAAGTTTTTGGGACTTTAATGTCGGTTCACCGCAAATGTAGCAGAAAGAATTTGTACCGTTTATGCAGTTTCTTGAAATTGTAATATTGTAGTGGATGTGGTATCAGCACAATACCTAAATACTCAAAAACAACTTTTCACACTGCCAGAGATTTTTACACCCTGAGCTCTAGCATGAAACTCAAAGGGAACTGCTACTCAAGAGTGGAAACTATATGCATGTCCAGTCATGTTTCTGCAGGCCCCTGGTGACTCATTTATCTTGGCTTACGCTTTCAAAAATAATTGCACTTCACAATCAATTAAATTAACTGTGCTTGTTAAGAGCTTTGTTTCTCCAGGACACCCCAAGGATTTTCAGTTGGTTTGAGGTTAGGACTCATTCATTTTCCAAGTGTGAAAATCAATCCTCATGCTTTCAGAAGCACTCTTTCAGACACTGTGTAACAACAGTCTCTTGCCATTGTTGTCCTGGAATATGCATGTGCCTTTAGGGAATTGAAATGTCCATTGATGGGAGCGCCTGGGATTAATCGCTGACATAATTACCCAATCAAAGGCTCCTAAGTATGTGCTTATTTGAATCCAAGTGGCTACTATTTATTATCCAGGCAGTGTATCTTGTATACTGGGTGGCGCGCAAAAGTATTTAATGAAGTATTTTTGCATGGGACAAACTTGTTAACCAGTGTTAACACACATCAAGCCAGTATGAGCCCTGATGCCAAAACTGATATAATATATTTATATCCAATGGTAATAATAGCAGTCCTTTCTTACTCCTTTTCTTGCTGTAAGCCGATTGGGACCGAACAGCTGAGCCTTATTTTTGTACTTGTTGTATTGCATGACCAGGTTTATAGAAAATCATCATACATTTACAGCATTTAGCAGACGCCCTTATCCAGAGCGACTTACAATTGATACAGTCTTACAATCCAAGCAATTGTGGGTTAAGGGTCTTGCTCAAGGACCCAACAGTGGCAGCTTGGCAGAGGTGGGATTTGATCCCTGGACCTTCTGGTCCATAGTCCAGTACCTTAACCGCTAGGCTACCACAGTCCCACTGAAATCCTTGCCACATTATACAGTGAAAATAAATAATGTCTAACATTTTCCAACTGCATTTACACGTTAGAACACGATCATAACTCATGATCAGATAACACTTAGGCGTGCAAAGCTTTAGGGACATATCCAAACAGATTGATGGTTTAAATTAAAGTGAAAGGTGGCTTTGTAAAGTACTAAATCAGGGAGCTGATCACTTTTCCAACGCCGTTTAAGTTTTATTTTTTTTTATTTTTTTTTATTTTTGGGTTAATTTTCGGGTTAATTTTCAGAACTGTTTCTTTTTTCTCATTACTTAAATGTTGTAAAGCAAAATGTACAAATAAAGTCAGAAAAAGCTCATGTTTTTGTGAGTTCTGATTTCAGGATATAAGACAAAACAGTGACTATTTCAAGGGAGTATGAAAACTTTAAGCATTTTATCTTTGCCCTCCATTATCTCATACTCCCTGCTTGTGGTTCTTTTGGCTTATCTTGCTTTGTCGCCTCCTATTGTTTTTCAGCCTCAGACAACAATCAGAGGTTTCAGGAAACATGTTTTGCATTTGCATTGACGCCTCAGCAAGTCCAGCAGATCAGCAGCTCAATGTAAGTGCAGTGTGGGTTGAAGCATGCTTACTCGGTTTATTAGTATTGTTTAAGTTTTTGATCACATTGAGTTTCAGATGCATGTGGATGGGAAATCAGCTGCTGGTCATAGGAGATTGTTCGATTGGGGGTCATTGGGCTGGGATAATTGGGGGATAGACATTGTTACTGTTGATCATTCCAGCAAAGCTCTGTTTTCTGAAACATGCTCGAACCATCCTTCAGGAAGAATTCTTGGTATGCTGCATTACACTTGTTCTCACTGGTCGCCTCTCCCCTCTGCTTAACAGGGACATCTCTGGGACCAAATGCGACTTCTCAGTACAAGTTCAGTTAAGGTATGATTACTAAATATTTCACTGTACCATAATGAAATAATAATTTAAAGAACAAACCAGACAAATAGCTCTTATTGTAGTTGTAAAGTACAAATGGGCATTACACACGACCCTGGCCTTCACCCCATTGCTTCTAATTGTTTCTAAATATTGAAGTTGTTCTAACATTCCAGTTAGTTTACTTTCCCAGATTGGGACACATGAGTCTTATCTGCTCCTCTCTTGCAGGTTTTGCTTATCGGAGACGAGTTGTCCTCAGGAAGATCATTTCCCACAAAACCTCTGTGTGAAAGTGAATGGAAAGCCTTGTAACCTCCCTGTGAGTTTGGGTTTGTAAAGTCACTTAGGGCCTCAGTGTTGATTGTGACAGCAAAATTTGATTTAGTTTTGGTCAAAATTTAGTCATCTAAATTGTTTTGTGTTGGTCTAGTTTTTGTCGACTAATTGTAGTAAGATTGTAGTCGACTACATCTACAGTAGCTTTAGTTTACTAAAATATGAAATGTAAATAGTGCAATAATTTGCATTAAAGTGGTTATTACTCAGTTTCCACCCTAGATCTGCTTCAAACTTGGTGGGGAAACTCATGAGATAATGTAGAATAGAATCAGGTTGGAATGAATGATATATTATGAGCTTTATTAAACATAAGATCAGAAGATCGGATATGCATGCTCTATATGCATTTCTTCATAATTTAAGTATAAAATGGAGTTATGTTCCCCGAATACTCCTTAAATATAGTATGAACACTTTTTAGACAAAGTTAAAATATATCCATGTCGCAAACTGAAAACATTTTATTCCCTACTTTGTTTGCCATTTAGTTGAGGATAGCTTGACCACAGTTTCAGGATGATGTGCCTGCAGATGTCGTTTCAGTTTTGTTGTGTTTTTGTTAGGTAGTCGCCCCACACGGTTTACGAATATTGCTACCCAAAAGGACCCTCCTTTCCACATACGCTAAAGTTCTGATTGGATCTTTACCTAATTTGGCCCCACCTTCCACAAGACTAAATCACATCTGATTGGATGTCGTCTCTGCCAGACATTTTCATCTCGTTTTTACTCCTTGATAAAAGTGTCCATTCATAACGTCCTAGTTATAGTAGTTTTTCCATTCATTTTAGTTTACTCATCGTGTCGTTTTCGTTAGAAGAAAAGGGTCGTTGCCGAAATTCATACGTCAACGAAATTAACACTGCTCACAGTTCAGTATATTTTTATGTAAACATAATAAAAGCACAGCTGCTGGGTTGATTGCCTAAATAGGGTGTTATTTATGAATGTTTTTTCCTATGCCGTGGGTAATTGTTTGATTGCTGTTTTGCTAGTGGTTTTGTGTTAACTTTATTGAGTTTAGAAAATCAGCAAATCATATCACTAGTCCAGGATGCCTAAACTTTAAACCTGCATAAAACTATATTGCAGTGTCAGACTGCATACCGTATTATGTAGCGGGAAAAAATGACAAACCAGAACAATGCGTCTCCAGGCATTTTTGATGAAGGATGAATTTGACCCGATTTGTTAGCGTGAAGAGATGCACGTAATAGTGTTATTACGTTTACGTTACATGTTTGTAATTGTTTTGCTAATACTGTCAGGGCTATCTTCCTCCAACAAAAAATGGAGTGGAGCCAAAGCGACCAAGCAGGCCTATCAACATCACCTCCCTGGTCCGTTTGTCCACAACAGTTCCCAACACTATTGTGGTATCTTGGACGTCAGAAATCGGCAGAGTAAGTAATGCTGGACAATTACGATAGGGACTGCAGATTGGGATGCATGTTTTGGGTTCAGTTACTGATGCAGAGATATGTGATTATATCACTACATTATATCATTACTGTATCTCCTGATCAGCGTTCTGTTGTTTGTTTAGAGTTATTCCATGGCTGTGTACCTCGTCCGGCAGCAGTCCTCCTCAGTGTTGCTACAGAGACTACGGTCAAAAGGCATCAGGAATCCAGACCACTCCAGAGCACTGAGTGAGTTCAGCAGTGGAGTGCAAATGTTGGATAATGTTTGGTTTATGGTTCTTTGGTGGTTTGTTTGTTTGAGTGACTTTTTCTTTGTTTGTTATCTTTAATCATCTCAACAGTCAAAGAGAAGTTAACAGCTGATCCAGACAGTGAGATTGCCACCACTAGTTTGAGAGTCTCTCTACTCTGTCCGGTATGCCTACTCCTGTTTTATTTATACAATTTATGCATTCTTACAATCCAAGCAATTGTGGGTTAAGGGCCTTGCTCAAGGAGCCAACAGTGCCAGCTTGAGATTTGGGTAGGGTGGGAATTGAACCCTGGACCTTCTAGTCCATAGTCCAGTACCTTAACCATTAGGCTACCACTGTCCCACAAATGCAGATAACAAACCAAGCATAAGAGATTCACTTCACCCCAACCAGATCAGAAAAGGCATTTAAATAGCCGAGGATGTGATTAGGGAAGTGTGGCACAGGTGAGATAAATCGATGTGTCAACAGGGCGAAGTTGGAATCAATACCAAGTATGCGAAGTTCGGACTTGCATACTTCCTAGTCTGGACTTGGTAAGTTGGACTTGCGGGTACATTCTCCCGATGCTGGAAGGATGCAGTTCGGTTATTCTGTAATTGGAGCAGCAGCATACTTGGCTATGGAGACTTGACAGTTTACTTTTTACACCTAGATAAAATCCTAAAACGTATTGTATTAAGCCTGTCAGTGGTGGAAGAAGTGCTCAGATCTTTTACTTTCCATTGAATAGTTTAATCTGCGTGTAACAACGGACCGATCTCATTTAAGCATAAAATGAAAACCTCCCCAAACATAAGCGAGCACCAAACAAGTCTGATTTTAGAAGGGACTTTAATTTTGAACTTCACTTTATAGCAGACAATTCACATTTAGAACACAGGTTGAATAAATAATATATATAAAGCATAATAAAGTAGGTAATAACTTTGTCTGAGCATTTTTTATGTAGGCTCTGTCTAGATAAACTGACCGCATAGTTGAATTTTAAACAGCTAATTCTCACCTAAAATAACTCTTAACTTATTCCGGGAAGCAATAAACATAGTACCGTATTTTTCGGGCTATAAAGCGCACCGGGTTATAAGGCGCATGAAATGAAACAAAACTCTTAAGTTCCGTCGGAAGCTCAGTTTGGTCTTTACCTGGCGCAGGGCGTCTTCTTGCTTCCTCCACTTCCGTACCATTGATTCGTTAATGTTGAATTCTCTCGCAGCTGCTCTATGTCCATGTTGTACTGCGTGACTGATAGCGTTTGAAATCCGCTTCGAAAATAAATGAATGAATGCACGTACCCTAATGCTGAAGCACATACCGTATTACTCCGCTATGCTGCGCACTACGGTTGCCGTGAGCTTCGTAACTTACCAAGGCCGTGCTAAAACATTTTGACAGATTTATGAGCACCGTGTACCATCTACAATCGGTTCTAGATCAGAAAGCACAACCAGAATTAATTCATACATTAGACGCACCGCAGGCGCACTGTCGATTTTTGAGAAAGTTAAAGGATTTTAAGTGCGCCTTATGGTCCGAAAAATACGGTACTTTAAAAATTTTACATCCAGTTGGGAGTCCTGATCCGCCATTACTGAGCTGACAATGCATTGTGGGATATTTCGCTGTTCAAGTACACACAAGTCTGCTCCGATGCATCCTCGGTAATATGGGCGGAGCAAGAACACATCTGGGGATTTGGAGTGTACTTGGTTAGATGCGAACTTCGAAATGGAACAGCACTTGGACTGCGACTGATGACGTTTCACAAGAACACAAGTACACATATTGAGAAACGGTTCAGAACACTGGAAACAGAGGCAGTGAGCAGTTAAATAGACCTAAAATGTAAAGGCAGAATCGAAAACTTTTTTTAAATAAACGCAATGGTAGTAAAACTACAATAAAATAAAATGTCCACGTTTCTAATACGTCATGCAGTAATTTGACAGAAACCGAATTTGGAACGAAAACAGCCACATGTTGAAAGATGGAAGAGAACCGTTCTAATCTAACAACCTCCAGCTCTATGAGGTGATCTCAAATATTGTAAAATCTATTTTTACTAAATGATAAAGTTCAAATGAACTCATGTTTGTGGTCTAGTGAGAGCTTACTCTGTAGCCATAAATAATAATTAAAGGTTTGGAAGTTATCAGGATCAAGATGAAGATCATTGTCGCTTATTCAGTAGCTCGTCTGGAGCGTCACTGTAGCAAAAGGTTGGGTATAATATGCGTGTGTCATTTCCTGGAGACAATTACTGTATATTGGGAATATCATTACCAAGCTTCCACATCCTGCCCCTCAGTGCCCCGCTTTCTGTCAAGTCAATATTTGCTGAGCAAATGTTTAGCTGAGCGATGAATATGAGGCTTGTATGGTGTGATTGTTAGGCTGTGGCTGGGTTTGTGTATTTATATGAACATGTGTTCCAGCTGGGCAAGATGCGGCTAATGGTTCCATGCCGGGCGCTAACCTGCTCACACCTGCAGTGCTTTGACGCTACGCTCTACCTTCAAATGAATGAGAAGAAACCAACCTGGGTGTGTCCAGTTTGTGACAAGAAGGCCCCATACGAGCACCTCATCATCGACGGGTTAGTGCTTAGTCACCCCTATTCTCTATTCAGAACTGTTTTTACATGTCTCCACATACATTGATCAGCCAGAGCTTCAGCGCTGCTAACAGGTGACGTGAATGACATTGACAGTGTGTTGCTCTGGGCAATCTGGGATCCTGGCCTTCATGTGGCTGGTACTTTAGCATGTACCACCTACCTCAACATTGCAGACCAAGTACACCCATTCAATGCTATTCCCTAATGTTAATGGTTTCATTCAGCAAGATAATGAGTCCTGGCACAGTGCTAAAACTGTTCAGGAGTAGTATGAGGAACATGACAAAGAAGTGTTGACTTGACCTCCAAATTCCCCAGATCTCAATCTGATCAAGCATCTGTGGGATGTGGTGGGCTAACAAGTCCGATCCATGGAGGGCCCACCTCTCAACTTACAAGGCTTGAAGTATCTGCTGCTAACATCTTGGTGCCAGATACCACAGGACATCTTCAGAGGTCTTGTGGAGTCCATGCCTCACTGGGCAGTATGATAGCTCAGTGGGTAGCACCGGTTTCCTCCAAAGGTGTGTTAGGTTAATTGATTACGTTAAATTTTATTGTGTGTGTGTATTGGCCATTTTTAATGTGCAAGTTTCTTAGGGCGTTCTCACACTGAGCCCGGTTGCCTTGAACCGTGCTGGAGCACGATTTTTCCCCCTACCCACAGTCTTACTTGTTTGAACTCGCACAACGCTTCAAAATAAAACATGCCCAGACACGCTTTCGTCATCAGATGCACTCGCACAGTGGATTTCGTGGTTGTACTTACTTTGAAGGGTATGGGTTTTTTTTTGGGATTTCTTTTTGGGCATGCTGACACACAGCAATCTCAAAAGCCTTATAATAAATATATTGATTATGCAAAGCTCTGATTTTCTGCTCGTGCTACAAGAGGATTTTTACAGAGGCAGCTGAAGCTGTTCCGCATTCAGTGTGCCTGTGCCCCAGCACGATATGGAGCGATCACACTAGTCAGAAGTACAGTACAGATTGCCTAGTGTGAGTACGCCTTTAGACTGCCAAAAATGTTAACATGAAAGAACAAGCAGCAATTGGAAAAGCATTACATTTTTACATATCAGTCAACTGTTAGACCTGTGTTTATATGCTTATAGTAATATCTGATAATCATACAGTTTTAGGTTACATGCAGGTTGTTTAATTCTAAAATATTGTTGTTATTCAAATTTAAATATATGTAAAATGTGGCCTAATGACTAGTTAGTGCCGTGTGTGTGTGTTGCATTACAGTATTGTCCATAATTAAAGTTGTTATTGTATAGCCCAAGATGAACTGTGATTTTGTTGGCAAATGTATCTGTGTTAGTTTAACAGCTGCTTGTATGCAGTGCTTAGACAGATTTGTGTTTGGCCATAATTATACAAAGCTTCCTTGAACTGACTAGTCATTTAACCTACAGTAGTTATTAGTAGTAATGAAGTGAGGGCTGAAATTCCATGCGTCTCAGGCTGTTTACCACATTTTATGAATCTTTGATCTATGGGTATCTCAATATATGGGTTCATTTAGTTATTGTACTTGTGCACATCTCAGTAATAACCCAGCCATTCTTGTCTGTTGTGTTAAATTCCTGCACTTGAGACTTAATTGCAGCTGCAAGATGTTGGTTCTGTCTTTATTTGGATTGCATATATTTTATAATAATATATAAATGTATAATTTGCCTCGGTTAATTTTCTGTGTACAATGTGTGTTGCCTCTAGCGTCTTCTGAGAAACTATTATGATGCTGATTGTTGTGGTATTTACAGGTTGTTTATGGAGATCCTGAACAGCTGTATAGACTGTGATGAGATTCAGTTTAAGGAGGATGGCAGCTGGGCTCCTATGATATCCAAAAAGGTGGTGCAGGAGGTATCTACCTCATCCAACGGCCTGGACAGTATGTACTTTGCGTACTCGCTTTCTGTACTCGAGTCCTCAAAAGGATGTTTTTCCACTGCAAAATGAATAACAAGACACAAGCTGGCTGTGATTTATTTCAGGAATTAGGATTAATCCAGTCTTTCCTTTGTCATCTGTTTTAGGTTCATGTCGGACCGTGGTGTCTGAACACAGGAACAGTTCATCTCATAGCAGCAGCAGTAACAGTAAAAAAGTGGAGGTGATTGATCTTACACTGGACAGCTCGTCAGATGATGATAATGATGATGAGCCTCCTCCTAAACGAGCCTGTCCATCTCTTTCGCCCACTTCACCACCAGTCAGCAAAGGGTTGGTCTCCATCGTGATGCACCTAATTTATTCACTGCAAATGCACAAGACATTTGGTAGCCTGCAAGTGAATTGTATACATGTCAATTTTTCATTTATTTTCATAGGAAAATCCAAACACTGATCACTGATCTGTTTGATCAGTTTCACTTACCATATAGATGCACTTTGTAGTTCTACAATTACTGTTCCTCTGCATACTGTTAGTCCCCTTTACTCTGTTCTCTAATAATCAGGACTTACTTACTTATAAGTCCCACTTTAATAAATGTATTACCGTATTTTTCGGACCATAAGGCGCACTTAAAAATCCTTTAACTTTCTCAAAAATCGACAGTGTGCCTTAAAATGCGGTGCGTCTAATGTATGAATTAATTCTGGTTGTGCTTTCTGACCTAGAACCGATTGTAGATGGTACACGGCGCTCATAAATCTGTCAAAATGTTTTAGCACGGTCTTGGTAGGTTACGAAGCTTACGGCAACCGTAGTCAGGAAACATCGCGGAGTAATACGGTATGTGCTTCAGCATTAGGGTAGTGCATTCATTCATTCATTTTCGAAGCGGATTTCAAACACAACGCTATCAGTCACGCAGTACAACATGGACATAGAGCAGCTGCGAGAGCCAGAGGACTCTGAGGGGTACGGAGAATTATTCTTCCCAATAGACGAGAAGGGATCAGCACGCGGCCAAAAAGGGATAAGAGAGAAGACGAGCGAGGAGAATTTACCAGAATGAACGAATAATGATCTACGGAAGTGGAGGGAAGCAAGAAAGACGCCCTGCGCCAGGTAAAGACCAAACTGAGCTTCCGACGGAACTTGAGAGTTTTGTTTCATTTAATGCGTCTTATAACCCGGTGCGCTTTATGTATGAAAATAGATCCGTTAGCAGTCGATCATTGATATTGCGCTTTATAACCCGGTGCGCTTTATAGTCCGAAAAATACGGTACTCACCAGCCAAAGTACAGGAGAGGCTGTTTTCAGATTTATGTTAAGCCCGAAGAGCCCAGGGTTTATCCCCCTTACATCGATTCAGTGTAAGCCCTGGTGTGAATAAGACACAGCCTTTCTGGAGTTTGTAAAGAGGCACCTGCAAGTGAAAGTAAAAAAAGAGAAAGCGTCTGAGGACATTTAAAATTATTTTTGTATTGTTGGAATACACTATTTCAAAGTACATTTTGGGGATGGGTCAGTTACGTTCTTGTACTCGCTTTGCTGCTTTCTGTGTGGTGCTTGAGAGAGCACCAAACGTCACTATTTGCATGAGCCAAGGCTTGTGACTTTCGATAATATTAAACACGTTTGATTGGAAAAAGACCGACTTTAGACAGCTATGATTATCGCCTTACACCACATGACGGCATGCGGAATGACGACATACGACACAATTCCAGAAAGACTCATGATTTTATTCCTACTTTGAAAATTCTTCTGCGTCTGTGAAGTCGCTGGAAAATCGTTGTTACGTCCTTTGTCGTTGGGACTGTGGTACTGGTACTGGACTGTGACTGTGGTTAAGGTACTGGACTATGGACCAAAAGGTCCAGGGTTCAAATCCCACCTCTGCCCCTGTTTGGTCCTTGAGCAAGGCCCTTAACCCACAAGTGCTTGGATTGTAAGATTGTATCAATTGTAAGACGCACTTACTCATACAAAACCAAATACTACCTGATCTGTGTTGGCACTGACCTTTAGAGAACAGAGGGTACTAAAAAAGTATATAGACAAACACAGTCTGTAATTGTATAACTAAAGTGTTTCTATATGGTAACCTGAGCTGATAAAACGGACAATGAATGTAGAAACAAGGAGGTGTATCTAATAAAGTGTTCGACGTGTGTACTTCATGATTCTTATTTCCATCTTTTGACCTGCTGAGTTTTCATTCTACCTTTGTTCACACCCAGAGTATTAAATCTTCATCATCAAGCATCTCCAGTGACACGAGCTCCCAGCATGCCGCCAGTGGAAACGAGCTACATCCCCCCTCCTCCTCCTCTCATTCAGGACTTCCGCCACTATTACCCCCCACACAGTGACCTTCCAGGTATGCACGCACACGAACCAGTGAGCACCCGTTGGGGGAAAACGTTAATGAAACCGACTTCCACTAGTTCACACATTTCTGTGGTTAAGGGCCGTTTCTCAATATGCGTACTTTTCTGTACTTGTTTGTACTTGTGAAACGTCATCAGTCGCAGCCCAAGTCCTGCTCCATTTCTAAGTTTGCATCTAACAAATTGCCGGATGTGTTCTTGCTCCGCCCATATTATCGAGGATGCATCGGAGCAGACTTGTGCGGACTTGAACAGCGAGATATCCCACAATGCATTGCCAGCTCTGTACTGCCAGATGAGAGGACTCCCAACTGGATGTGTAATTTCTTAAGTAATACTGTTATTGTGTAACGGAATGAAGTTTAAGACTTTTTTTAGGTGAGAATGTAGTTGTTTAAAATTCAACTATGCGGTCAGTTTATCAAGATAAAGCTTACATGAAAAATGATCGGAGATGTGATGTAAAGTTATTACCGTATTTATTATGCATTATAGGTATTATTTGTTTAGCCTGTATTCTAAATATGAATTGTCTGATATTAATTGAAGTTCAGAATTAAATTCCCTTCTAAAATCAGACTTGTTTGGTGCTCGCTTATGTTTGGGAAGGTTTCTATTTATGCTTAAATTTGATCGGTCCGTTGTTACGCGTAGATTAAACCATTCAATGGAAAGTAAAAGATCTGAGCACTTCTTCCACCACTGACAGGCTTAATACAATATGTTTTAGGATTTTATGTAGATGTAAAAAGTAAACCGTGTTGTCTCCATAGTCAAGTACTCTGCCATTCCAATTGTAGAATAACCGAACTCCCTTCATTGGGAGAATGTACTCGCAAGTCCAACTTCCTAGTCCAGACTTAGGAAGTACACGAGTCCGAACTTCTCGTGCTTGGTATTGAGAAACAGCCAAGGTTTTTTGCTCACATGTTCTCTTGTTAATGTACCTTATTTGTGTCTTACAGATCTGAATTTCTTTTCATTTTTACAAGGAGAAAATCATCCGGTAAGATCTGCGTCTGACTTCACTCCAAATCTTACCTAGCAGGGCCATTGCATGCAAATGAAAGGGGCAAATTTGAATAAGCTTGGGATTGATGGCAGTGTTGAATGTAAATAAGGTGGAACATATTTGGATAAGTTAGAAGTTCATGCTGTTTTGAGTGCAGCTATAACACAACATTTGTTATTAATAGGAACCAATTCTTCTTTTCCCCAGCATTATAATATGGTCATGGCAGCAGCAGCTGCAGCGTCCGCCTCCGCGTCGACGTCGGAAGATCACGAGCTCCTCCGCTTCATGCCCTATAACTCCTCGCAGTTGTACTTGGAGCAGGTGGGCACAGCGGCGAGTGGCGTGCTGGCGCCACCCAATGGCAGTGCGGGCAATGGTAGCAGCCACGGGCACAGCAGCGTGTCCCGGTCACGCTCGGACACAGCCGCCTCCGTCATATACGGATCCATCCCTGATGTCATCCCACTTGACTGAGCACACGGGCGGTTCAGAGACTGGCGAGACTGGCACCGTACCTGGGAGACGAGAGACGTTTGGTGCACTCGAGATGGATTTAAATAACAATGGTTCAGAAGCAGGAAAGTGGAAAAGCGAGAACTTTTGTACAAAGAAGACGACAAAAAGAAGAAATGCTGTACAGAGAAGAAATATCTATTTTCAGTTTTACTTTTGTATATAAACAATCGGACGCTGCCTGCCCAGTGAGGTTCTTCGGTTCATATTTTTTGTGTGAACACTGAAGATTTTTTTCACTGCTCCATGTGCTGTCCCTGACATATTTTATTCTGTACCTTTTATACTCTCTTTGCTATTTTATTTCACCTCACTTATTTCAGTCCCAATCGTTTTGATCTTTTGAGGGGTCAGTATGTTATTTAATGACACTTTCTTGTGCAGGTAATTTATGAGGCTTTTAAGTTATGTAGTTTGTATGCTGTATAAAAGCATTTACTTAACGCCATTACAGGATCTAGCCATGAGGATCGCTCAGAACAGACACCTCTTATTCCAGCTTCGCCTTTATACTTTCACCTAGCTCCTCGTAATGTGTGCAAAATGAAGATAGTTTTAAGATATTTATTAAGAGACCACGTCGCTCGCATCTCCCTGCTTTTGAAGCAAAATGCTGATGCAGATCCTTTCAAGGCAAGTTTAAGGATAGTTTGTCAGTTTTGGGAAAATCTATTTGAAAGTATTATGTAGAAATGTGGCGCATCTATGAAGTCAGGCCATTGCAAAAGGAAGCAGTGCAGTACATTATACATCATACAGCAGCAGGAGAAATTATCCACAGTGTGTCACCTAAAGCTGAAGACTGATGCATGTAGGGAAACTTGGGAAAGCCTTTTTAAGGATTCTGTGTTGATTAGGCTAAACTATGATCTAATACATCGATTGGCTTATCAGTTTAGGGGATATTGCTAAAAGAGTTGAACAGCAAGAGTAAGTTCATTTATATAAATCAATTAAAAAGTCATTTGTTTTTATTTAACATAGGTAGAACCTTACAGCTGTCAACATGCATTTAGTTCTGCATCGGTACTTGCTGTTTTATAATGCAGTGGTTCATTTTCAGAAGCTGCTCTACTCTTCTACAGTGTTGTCTTTGGAGTTGTGATAAACCTCTCTTTAAAGGGATAGATTAACATTTTTATTTTTTATTTTTTCTTAATCAGAACATCTGATGAAATTAACAGCACCTTTTCACTGTACACAGTTTAGAGCTCATAATTGCTTGAGAGGAAAGCCACTGGGGTTGCTAATACAGATAAAACACTTAATCTGGATAACTGAAGACATGATCTACATTTGTTCACGTTCATGTTCATCCTCACGAGTTGTGTGAGGAACCAGTAGATTGAAATGCCATAACCTAAAGGCGCTTGTTAGCCTGGTGCACCTTTGTTATAAAGCAGCTATTCTGCTTGAACGAGGAAAATCCGATCATCCCACCTAAATTTGCCCTAAGCGAAAGAAAAGGTTGAACTGGCAGAATGCTTAACTATCCCTTTAAGTAACCTTTGAGTTTTATTAAATGTTTTTGCAGGTGAGCTCACAGCCGCATCATCTTTGCTGCCCTCATCCCTTTGTATAAAACTGAATTTATTTATTTTATCTATATATTTTTACTGTGTTTGACAATTATGCTTTATTTTCATCGTATATATATTTCCTTATTAATTATTTAAAGAACGTTGCATTGTAATAAGTATCTTAGTTGTCCTTGTCTCCCTGTCTCATTGATTTGTGTCTGTGCTGTACATGAGGCATTAATTCCATCTTCCTGAATCTATCATACTGTGACAGATTTGACTGTTTCGTTGCTATTAAACACTTAAAACGATGAAAGCCAGCTGAGTGTGGACAAACTCTGGCTCAATGATCAACTTTTCAAGAACTGGTATGAGTCTTTGTAAATTGTAAAATTAGACATGGTCTCATTAAGGTCAGTGCAGGCAATTTTTTCATGAAGGCCCGTTTCTACATGTACAACATGCTGATTTCATTCATCATTGTGGGACCATGACTTAATCTCAAATGTGTCACTAGGGACGTCTGCGTCAGAAGATTAGAACGTTCCTTTTGTGAGGCATTCAAGTACGTTCGGTATAAGAAGATGGGATAGTCGTTATCTCAGTTCAGGTAGGAGCACTGTAATCTATATTTTCCCAAAACCTGCCAGGTACACAGTGCCATTCTTGGCTAACACTCTACGGTTTCCAGGTTAGAGACAGAAGCATACCACTAGAAAAGCAAGTCAGCCCAGTCTAGCTGTAACAGTAAGACTGGTGCACATGCCTTAAAGCCTTGTATAATTTTTTAATATCATGAGAGAAATCATTATGTATATCAAGCCACTATCAGTTTGTACAAAACATCAAACAGATTATTTATTTGCTTTGGGATACATTGTTACCTAATGAATGTTAATTGTTTATGTAGAGAGTGGTTTAGCTGTAATAAAACAAATGCAACTATTTTTCCTTTTTGTCTTTATTATCCATCTGGACTTGGCTGTGGATGTAGGTCTGCATAGATGAAACCCTCAAGTCTTGAGCTGCGTCCCATTTCAGGGGCTGCATCCTTTGGAGGCTGAGTTTGAAGACCGATTGCGTCATAGCGGCGTAGCTAGGCTGTCCTATTTTGGTTCCTTCATTTGCGGCCGAGAAAATGCACCCTTCTTTTCCATGGTAAAGGAGGATCTAACAAGAGGATCCGTCGCCAGCCAACATATCCCAATGTTCATTGCATCCTGTGACGCAAACTGAATCTGCTGTAGAGCAGACCGGTTCGGCCTTCGTTGTGATCTATGCAGGCTTTGAATGACTTGTAGACTGCGTCCTTCGAAGGATGCAGCCCCTGATGTTGGAAGTAGCTTATCTGTGATGTTTGCGACGTGAGAATACACTTGGATATCTGTTATTTCTTCCAGTGTTTCTTTTTTGTACAAAAAGACCAGGAACCAGCCTGAATGCTCCACTGCATGCTGTTATCCTGCCCAGGAGAGGTCAACCAACATGGATCACTCCAAGTTCAAGGTGTGTAATAGTGAGGACACAAAGGAACCCAGGGTAACTTCTAAGCAACCAAAGGATTTTCTCTTGCTGGCTAATTTAAATATTCATGAGTCCACCATCGGGAGAACACTGAACAACAATGGTGTGCATGGCAGCATTGTGAGAGAAAGCCACTACTCTCCAAAAAGAACATTGCTGCTTGTCTGCAGTGTGCTAAAGATCATGTGTACCAGTATTAATAATGACGAATGATTTTCCTCATAGTTTTCGTCAATTAAAATTAATGAAAAACTACAAAACTATGATGAAATTATTCGATACTTTTCTCAACAAATAAAAACGAGACGAAAATGTTAGGCAGAGACGACATCCAATCAGATCTGATTTACTTTTGTGGACGGTCGAAACCAGTTAGTAAAAGATCCAATCATAACTTTTAGCATATGTGGAAAGGCAAGACCTTTCCACATATAGCGGTCCAATCAGTAATGTGGTAAGACGCGCACATTTGATCTGACCCCGGGAGACCGTATAAGCCTCTGTACTGTTTCTTATGAAACCAATTCGATACCTGAGAGAAAGCGGGGAGACGATATATTGGCACATTTCTCATTTGATGCCAAGGGACCCTGTGGGGCGACTATCTCTCACACACACACAAAAAAAAACACAACAAACTTGAAACGACATCTGCAGGCATGTTATCCTGGAACTGCGGTCAAGCTGTTCGCACCTGAATGATGCGAGCTCCTATGTTAGCGGTATTACGGTAGTGTGTTGCAAACCCACTCTTAAGGTCATGATGTTCAAGCGAATAATTCAGCACATAAACTAGGGATTCAAATATGATATAGAGCATGCATGTACCTGATCTTATATGTTTAATAAAGCTAATAATATTTCATTTATTCTAACTTGATTCTATTCTACAATATCTCATGAGTCCATGTGTCCACATCGAGTTTGAAGCAGATTTGGTGACCACTTTACTGTAATCTGTTATTATCGATGCATGCATAGAGTTTATATCTTAATTAGATCTTATATCATATTATAATAGGAATGTCCACACCAAGTTTGAAGCAGATCTATGGTGGAAATTTGGAGTTATAACTCTTTAGTGTATACTGTTATTGTCAGTGCATGCATGTAGATGTTTCATTTGTGCATATAATGACTTAAATAGCTTAATTCAAGGGAAATGTTAAAGCATAAAGCATTTATGTATTGCAACCTTTACATTTCATATTTTAGTCAACTTAATCTACTGTAGTTTTAGTCGACTATAATATTAATATAAATAGTCGACTAAAACTAAAAACAGCTGAAATGACTAAATTATGATTAAAACTCAATTTAGTTTTAGTCATAGTCTTTTGACTAAAACATAATCAAAATTGGCTGTCAAAATTAACACTGATGTGTACAAGCCAGAAGGCTAGTGGAAAAACATTTCTTGGGCAAACAAGACAGATAGTGAAGACATTCTTTGGTTTAAATGAGAAATGTCATGTCTGGAGAAAGGAAGACAGTGCATTCCCAAATATGACCCATCTGTGAAACATGGTGGTGGTAGTATCATGGTTTGGGTCAGTTTTGCTACATCTGGGCAAGGACGACTTGCCTTTATTGATGGAACACTTAATTATAAATCATTCACGTAAGTTCAAAAGGAAAATGTCAGGACATCTATCCATGAACTGAATCTTGAGAACGTGAGTCAGGCAACAAGTCAATAGTCACACAAGTCATTCTAACAAAGAATGGTTGGAACGGCCAAATCAAAGTTCTGACCAACATCCCAGAGTTTACACTGTTGTTGGAGGAATGGACTAAAATTCCTCCAAGCCGATGTGCAGCACTGATCAACAGTTACCAGAAATGTTTAAGTGCACTAACTGCTGCACACAGGGGTCACACCGGAAGATTCACATACTCTTGTCACTTACAGGTAAGTAATATTGGATTATTTTCCTCAATAAACAAATGACCAAGTATAAAATTTTGTGTTATTTGTTTAAGTTGGTTCTTTATCTACTTTTAAGCACCGTCGCCTCACAGCAAGAAGTTCCTGCGTTCGATCCAAGGTGGGACGACCTGGATCCTTTCTGTGTGGAGTCTGCATGTCCTCCTTGTGTCTGCGTGGGTTTACTCCGGTTTCCTCGCGCAGTCCAAAGACATGCATGTCTTTGGAGAAATTGCATCATAGCAGCACATTTCTTTGAAGTGACATGTCATTCACAGTTTATATTAAGTACAGACCTTATATGATTTAGCTACTATCCATCTACTAACAAGAGATACAGATCAAGCAAAGGCACAAGCAGTCACTCGCAGTAACAGGTCCTAAATACACTACTCAAATACTGACAAAATAGACTGGTACAATCAAATGTGCATCTGGTTTGAAGCTGCATTTGTGTTTAACAACCTGAATGTCTGAATTGTTAGGAGATTTGACAGCAGAAATTAAGATATTTATTTTCACACAAGCAAATATTAATAAATAAATGTTCACTTCATCCCCAGCCAGATGGCAAAGAGCTACTGGTAAAACCCCTACAAAAAGGAATGACCCAAGAGGTGGTAGTATGAGCCAAAATAGATTTTTAAATCTAATTGTGTTAGCAGACTAAGCTTTTCTTAAATCCAGTAAATACATTCTACATACACTTTCATGATGAAAAAAATATTTCTAGATCTAGTAAATGTTTTAGTATGTTTTATTTAAACTGTAACAATCATCTCACCCGATTGGCCTTCATGGGAGCTGCTGATTTTACAAAAACGTTTTGTATATCTACCTACAAGTAGAATAATACTGTTGAGTTCATCAATATTATCAAACAATATGATGAACTATTAACTTATTATAATGAGGTATCTGTAAAATATACAGTCATAAAATCAAGAGACCAAGCCGTCCATCTATGTCTGCCCTAAATATTGCAGTGTTTAAATGAAACTCTTTAACTTCACCTTCATCAATAGTCAGGTTTCCTCTAATAACATAACGAAATATCCACTAGTGCTTCAAAGAGTTTTCATTTTGGTTAATAAATGTTTGAAACAGACATTCAAATAACTTTTGACTTATTTTCTTTATTTTTGTGTTGAAATCGCCTTGAGGAACATCCACTCACACAGACACATCGTTGCGTGGTAAAGCAGTGAAGCTCAATAGCCTCTTACAGAGCAAAACATTCAACATTGAAAGTTTCGGGAAAGTTATGAGGCAGCATAAGCCCCCAGGTCCTAGTGCTTAAAGTTTTTACATTGTGAATATGAACACATATAGCACAGTTGAATCAAAGGGAATAAATAAGAAAAACGATTGACGATTAGATAATGCATGTTTATTTTGGGGAGGGGGGGGGGGTACAACCCCCTTAAAACAGGTCTAACTGGTGTTAATTAGTGTCTCTAATGTGCCCCTACTGTGTCGGTGTATGAGTGTATGTATCCTACGATGGATTGCCGCCCTGCCTTGGATTGTTTTTGCCTTGCGCCTGTCCAGGATTAAACGGATAAGATGAATGAAAATGAATGAATGAATAAATGAATGACCCCAGGTCCTTTTCTAGACGATATTAAGTAAGTCCCGCTTTCTGAGCTATTATTGGATCATTTTAAGGTGCAGTTCTCTGTTTGGACAATAATTGAATCGGGTGCCTGAGTGATTGAGCTAACAGCCAATCTTTCATCCGGTGACGTGCATTTCTTTAAAACGGGTGGGTTAAAATCAGTACGCGCGCACGCCGCACTAGCGCGTCGGCAGAGGGTGACGTAGTGCGGCGCCTTCACCGTGTCTGAACGCAGTCGGAGCTGGCAATGCCTGGATTTGTTTTTCCAGCTGTTTTTAGTGCTTAATCTGTGAATGGCGCCTAAACAGGACCCTAAACCTAAATTTCAAGAAGGTAAGATAACAGCTGTAAGGAGGAATGGAATGAATGGAAAACGGCGGGTGATGCAGAGCTCCGGTTCGCTCGCACAATGGCGGCCATGTTAGTGTGTTGTATACAAACCTAGAATTGGTCCGTAGTGTTATTATATTAAGCGCTGTTGATGGGTTTATACATTGGAACACTTCTTATACTGACAGCTCTGTTTTACTGGACTTGTTCCTTACATGTTAAAAAGCTACAGCTATTCAGTCTGCTGGTGCAGCCGCTAGCTAGCTTGTGAAGCCTGCTAATGGTTGTGTCCCAAACCGAAACTGTAACACTAGTATAAGTGGTGAATATGGGATGGCACGGTCGCCGCGCAGCTCCAGAGATGCCCGGTTCGCGGTTCGAAGTGTGGAGTGTGTAGGTTCTCCCCGAGCCACCGTGGGTTTCCTCCCCCGTTCCAAAGACGCGCGTCAGGTCAGTTGGCATCTCTAAAGTGGCATTGTTTGAATGAGCGTGTTTGCATGCAGACGATGCGATGGAGTGGCACCCTGCCATCGGTTTCATCCCACACTCCGAATCCCTGCGTTAGGTCAATTGGTCTCTCTAAATTGCCTCAATGTGAGAGTGCTTGACAAGTATTGTATCATAACCTTGCTTCTCTCACGAATAGTATTCTGATGCTAAATAAAGAAACAGTGTACAAAATTAGACTGCCTGTGTTACATAAATATATCATCATTGGTTATTAGACTTGCTGCTGTTTGTTTTTGCTTATTTAATTATCAAATATTGACTTTTTTGTTCATTTAGTGTCACATTAGCATTAATGGCTACTCATGACGGACAAGGTTTCATCAGTAGTAGTCGGACACATTCATACTGGGCCAATTTAGAGCAACCAATTAACCTTACATGTCTTTGGAATGTGGGAGGAAACCAGAGTAGCCCCATTAAACCCATGCAGACACGGGGAGGACATGCAAACTCCACACAGATGGAGTCCACGGTCAAAATCAAATGGGGATGAGGTGATCGTGCTAACCGCTCGGTCCACCTATGCTATGAAATGATAAAGCCAAAGGCCAACTCGTGTTATCAAGGTTTTAACTCGAGTCATTCTGGCATCTTGGTTTTAACACCATACATTTTCTACTGAAATGTTACGTTATCAGATTTACACCTAAACATGCGTATTTTACAGCTACCTGTTACTGGAGCATAGAGAAAGTTTCTCTCTTTATTAGCCAAGATGGGCTATTTGTTCACAAGTGCTGGTGCTTTGTACAAATCCCAGACGACTTCCATTAGTACACTGACAGGGGTATTCCGGTCCCATGCCCATATCAAAGATCTGAATACTGGTTTATACAGTAACCAACACTGTTTTAATACAAACATCTTCACAAGCTGACCCTGCTATTAAGACCCATGCTGACTGGCAGGAATGGTGTAGATTGTACTGTTGTAACTGTGCATGTCTGGGTCTGAGATGTATTAGACAGTTAATGAATGGTCTGTTCTCATAGTCGTTGTGCTGGATGCAAGAGAATGGGCAGGCATAAAGACCTGAGTGACTTGGACCAGGGCTGGATTATTTTGACTAATGACTAGATCGTAGCAGCTCTGGACTAGCAAGGCTTGTGGTGTGCTCCAGGTCAATACTTTTTAGAGTCTGATCTGAAGCTCCATTGTGGCATAACTTGCATAAATCTCTAATGCTTATTACCGGAAGAATGTGTCTGAACACAAAGCACCTTGCACCCTAACAGTATGGGACTGTATAGCTGCAGAACGGTCAGAGTGCTGACCCTATCCATTGTCAAAAGAACCTTCAGTGGGCACAAACATCACAGCTGGATCTTGGAGCAGTGGAGCATCATCTGATCTCCACTGGTCCCAGTTCTTTAACACATCACACACATCGCCGGGTATGTTTGCACTATTTGCCTGGAGAAGTGATGGCATTGGGATGCACTATGGAAGGAAGATGTGCTCTGTGTGTTTAAACTACGCTCTTGGAGTGTATAGCAAATTGCAAGATTCACTTAATGGCTTAAAACAAATGTCATGAGTTGAAATATTGGTTGGTTAATTTTGCTTCATCCACTCACCAGCCACTTTATTAGGTACACCTTGCTACTACTGGGTTGGACCCACTTTTCCTTTCAGAAATGCATTCATTTTTCAGCAGATTCAACAAGGCGCTTGAAACGTTCCTCAGAGATTTTAGAACATTTACATGATAGCATCACGGACTTGCTGCAGACGTGTGAGCTGCACGTCCATGTGCATCGTTTGGCATTGCTTACACTTCAGAAGTAAAATGGAATGGCTTTTGTTGAGTGTTAAATCAGTTTTCGTGAGAAAATGGAATCGTGAATTGATAGTCTTCTGCATACGTTGGTTGTAACGAGTGGTTATTTGGGTTACTGTTGCCTTATCTGCTCAAACCAGTCTGGCCATGATCCTCTCACTTCCTCTCACCTCAGGGAACTGCCACTCACTGGATATTTTCTCTTTTTTGTATTAACGAGCAGCTGAGCAGGTGTACCTAATGAAGTGGCTTCATCTAATGCAAAATCTAATGCAAAAGCAGTAAAAGGTATAGTCAAGGTCAGATTTTTTTTAATGGATTTGAAAAAGTGTATCTGGGACATGAAGCTTGTTTGTATGTTTCTGAACTGACTAAAGGTAAATCAAATTTTTCCTGCCCCTTGTGTCAGGTGAACGAGTGCTGTGTTTTCATGGGCCGCTGCTATACGAAGCTAAGGTATCTGATACTCTTTTCTTATGGAAGGTAATGTAACTTGGTTGTAGAGATTTTTGGCATGTAACTCTTGTGTACTGTCTTCCTGTACAGTGTGTAAAGATCAATATCAAGGACAAGCAAGTGAAGTACTTTATTCATTACAGTGGGTGGAATAAAAAGTAAGTTAACCTTCACTGTGGTTTCACTTTGTTGCATTTAATGTTAATACCCCTTCTCTAATACCAGAAGATGGGACGTTCTTGTGTATTTAAAGGAATGACAAATGTATTTGTTTATTTAGTTAAGTAAATAAATGTTTTTGTTTTTGTAGCTGGGACGAATGGGTTCCTGAAAGCCGTGTACTCAAATATGTGGACAGTAATCTGCAGAAACAGAAAGAGCTTCAAAAGGCAAACCAGTAAGTTGTCTTGCCTGCTGTAGGACCAACAAAGAAAACGTCTTCGATATTTTACAGACAGTTACTGATTTTTATTTTTTCCCCACAGGTATTTTTAGATTCTATTTCTTATAGTATGCAGGTTTTTATGTAATTGTGTAATGCATAACACTTCATGTTGTTGTGTTAATACAAATGACTATAGCCCTATTAAGATTGGATTAGTTTATCAGGGACATTTGTGATTAAATGTTTACTCCTCACCTTGGAGAAAAGTCTTGCATCTGGACGGTAATCAAATTGCTGCAAGGCAAGCAAGTGATGCAGGTTGTTTTCTCTAGAAACCTGGATGTTTGCATCACATGTAACTCCATGAGAGAAGTTGGCATGACTTTCTGACAACTCAAAGTATATATTGCATATTGCATATTTAAATATAAAGTAATGATTTCGACCTGTAGATGCCATTTAAATCTTCCCTTTGAGTCTCTATCTGGATTTTTTTGAATTTTTTTTTTCTACTTCATGGCACTCTGAGCAATGTGATACTACAACCACATAATCAGGAGAAGTTGGGCCAGTATGGAAAATTCAAATAAAAAAAGCAGTGTTTCATGTGTTTACTTTGACCATAATTACATTGCAGAAAGTATGAACCCAAGATATTTAATGTTTTGTCTGGTCAGCGTCCTTTCATTTTTGAATAAACATCCATTCCTGCGTTTCAGGCTTGCAACACATTGCAAAAAATAAACCATTTACCTCTTTGTAATGTTGCCATTGCTTCACAACACTTAGAAGATGCTTCGGCACTGAGGATCCCAACGATGGAGTGTTTTTGTCCCGTTCTTCTTGCAAACACGTCTCGTGTGCAACAGTATGGGGTTGTTGATGTTGTGTGTTTTTTATTTATTTATTTATTTTTTTAGTACTTTTCTGCATTAATGCTGCATCATAGAAGTGTAGCTTAGATTTGCCAAGGGCACTGACAACCCCATACCATGACCGAGCCTGGCTTTTGGACTTTTAGCTGCTAACATTCTGGATGGTCTTTTTGATCTTTGGTCTGAAGAAAAGATCTGGAGTAGTGATTAGTCTGACCACAATACATGTTTCCGCTGTGTGATGGTCCATCCCAGATGCCTCCAAGCCCAGAGAAGTTAACATCGCTTCTGGACACAGAAGCCTACGGACCATCGTTAGAGCACAGATGACTGAAATAACCCTCCAATATGCCATCAGTTGAAAGCCAACCCACAAAACCCGGCCTGTGCCTCAACATTCTCCCCATCATACTCTGCACTGTACCCATATACAGCCATTTGGAACACGAATCCGGCCACACGAGAGAATTCGCTGTAGACTTTGTGAATTTGTCAAAAAACAATCACTATAAAACGTGTACTCGCTGAATGTCCTAGGTACCTACCTGAAAAACCAACTCCTAATGTCAAACTGACTACCCGAAATACAACTGAGACAAAGCAAGCAAAGTACTGAAGTTTCTAACTCTCACAAATCTAAGAGCCCATATTTAAGGATGCGACAATAACATTACCTTTCCTGCCACAAAATGGTCGATGTGCTGAAGTGGCGTTAAAACTCATCAACCAACCATCTTGCGCATTTGTTGACAAACTGGAGATCCTCTTCCCCTGAGATCCATCCTTTTGTGGATGCTGCTTTTGCACCAAATCATGATTAGAATTACCTGTTTGAAATCAGATTTATTTTGTGGGGGTTGTTTTGTGCAGCAATGGATGTTTATTAACCAATGAATTGAAGTTGAGCAGACTAAACAGTAACTATCTTGAGTTCATGCTGTCTGCAGTTAAATAAACGTCAAAGTTTTTTACCATAATGTCCTAACTATATCTATTTGGGGTTGTAGTTCTCGCAACACCCATTCAAACAACTCAGTGACTGTTTTTAAAGCCTCCATTTGTATATTTGGGAGTGTCTCTGATTTTCAGTTGCATTGTAGAAGATCTACGGTAAAGATCAGCGGTTGAAAAACAATTTTTTTTTTCTTTTTTTTTCTTTTCCTTTAATGTGAAATTGTGGAGATGTGCATCCAGGCAGGCCTAAAATGATCAAAGCACCACTGAGTTTAATGTAAAACAGTAGGTAATTCTGCTTGTGGTTTTCTCAGGCGAGACAGAGAACAATACAAACATGGCAGACTCGGATGGAAATAATTTCACCTCCTGTAAAAGAGGAAATTGGCCGGGGACTCATGTAATTTTAGTCCTGTTCCCATGTAGCTTTAATGATTGTTTTAAATGTGCTTTAAAGCCAACATTATTTGGTGCTAGATGTTAAGATTTAATATTGTTGTTATTATTACTGAAGAGGTGAGTAGTTCCTATCTAAAATGTGATTTGTTTTTTTTAGAGACCATTATGTTGAGGGCAGGATGAGGGGAGTCGCACCAAACAAGAAGATAGCTGCTGTGCAGCAAAAAAATGTTGATGTGTGAGTTTGAT
>JAJAGP010005731.1:0-29456 GCA_025084515.1 Ancistrus triradiatus | reverse complement strand
AGTCTCAGTGTGGAACTGATTAGGGTGATGGTCAATATATAGGCTGCACTGCATAAGAAACTCTTTACAGGTATCTAGCGCACCATCATACCTTTCAGGGAGAGCAACCTGAAGTGACGCGGAATCACGTCGGGGTACGGCCTCGGCGGGTGGTGTGGCGTTAATCGGGGTTACCCCAGTCTGCACTGGGAGTGGAGGAGCCGATCGAAGTAGAAGCTCATGCATGAGCTTAGCGATCTCCTCCAGCTTTTCCTCCTGTCGGGTGATCCGAGCCTCCAAACCTGCTGATTCCATGTTCTGGCGAGGTCTTCTGTAACGACCCGGACACTCAGGGTAAAAGGAACCAGGTGCAGGTTTATTGAAAACAGGATACAAACACGTAGTCAAAAAACCAGTCCAAAGTCGAAGCCAAATGATCAAAACCGCCGTGCAACAAACCAGAGGGAATAGGCAAAAACCGTAGTCAAAAAAACGTAGCAAAAGATCAAACACTAGTATCCAAACAAAGTAGTAGTACATGAACGCTCGGAAACGCCGGGTGAAACAACGAGACCTCGCGAAGAACAATACGTCAGGCGTGCCCTTATAAAGATGGCCGCCACCCGGAAACTGTGCGGCCTAGTATTCGGGTGACGGCGCTCTCTGGTGGTGCGGCGTAGAATCCGCCGCTGGCGTGACAGCTGCAAGTCAACAGTAAATGTCAGTCAAGCCTGGAAATCCTCATGCAGAGGAACTGAATAGTAACCATTAGCCTTGTCAGTCAAAGAAAATACACAATGTTCATGTTGAAGTTTAAAAATAATTGAAGGGTCTACCTAGGGGGTTTATTTTTGAGCATGTTTCACAGCACTTATTAAATTAATCTACCTAACCTTGTCTGGAGGTAGTGATAAATCTTCAAATGGAATACTCACCTAATATTCACTTGTTAGTGAATGAATCCCATTCAGGTCATGATATCAAGATGTTATATCTCAGAACTCAACTGAGATGAAAAACCAGGAGACTCAAACTTTTGTAATCATCAGAATTTTAGTAAGTGCTCATGAGCGATTACAGAGTCAAAGCTACTCTGAATTTGCATTTCTCACACCTCAATTAATACAGTCAAGTTATAACACCCACACAAATATTCCTATCAAATTAGTATTGTATGTAATACCTAATCTCTGGTATTTCAAGTTACACCTCAAGCAGAAAAGTTACTCGCACGTCTTCCTCAGGATGTTTATGTAGAAACTGCTAAGAGCGACACATTCCAAGTGTGCTCAAAGATGAATGCAGATAAATGCTGTTAAAACAAAAAGGGGTTTGTTAAACAATGTGCACACAGCAACAGGAAAACAGATGGGACCAGGCGAAGTGAACTGACGGGTATGGAGGTGAACAGAAAGACAGATGTGGAAGCAAATAGACAGATGGGTGCAGAGGCATTTATGTGGTGTAGACAATAACGAGTAAACTAGGTACAAGTGTGTGATCAGAAAGTAAACAGTGAGCGAGTGTGTGACATGGGTGTGACCTGATGCTAAAGGAAGAATGTAGTGAGGAGGTTTCATCAGTGTGACAGTACCCCGCCAAAGAGTTTACAAAGATTTAAACCTCGCAGAGGTCTCCCGCATGGAAGATATAGCCAGTGAGTCCCAGGCAAGGCAATCTTGGTGGCTGTAAGCAGGGCTACAAACACCATGGAAAACCAGTCAAGAGCTGACAGAGTCCCAGGAGCCACATTGGGTGATGAAGCTAGAACCTCAGGAGCTGCAGACTGTGATGAACCTGTGAAGTAGTCACTGAGGTGGGACCCACCTGGCTGACTTCAGTAGCATTGAGGACTTCCTGAGTGCCATCAGGAGGATGGTCAGGGACTGCCACAGTGGCATCCAGAGAGTTGAAGGTTGCCCAAGTGGCATTGTGTGTCAGGAATGTCAGGAGTGTCAGTGGGCACTTTAGCAATTTCAAAAGGGTCAGGGCTGCCTTAGCAGTGTCAGGAACAGCAACAGGCAAGTCAAGGGACACAGTGGTTGCATCAGGGATGACATTAACTGTTGTAGCAGTGTCAAGAACACCAGGGACCACCACAGCGGCATCCAGAATGTCAGGGACCACCGTGGCAGTGTCAAGAGGGTCAAGGGTCACCATGGCAGTGTCATGTCTGGCCATTAAGCAATGCATCTGGAGCCTCGTGAACTTTAATAGGAGCTGATGCCAGGCTGAGGACTAGACTGAAACAGGCACTGAAACAAAGACAAGAGAGAAAACAACTGGAACTGACTCCATTGGGACTGGACATAGAGCCCCTGGAGTTACACCAGACCTGGAGTAACAAGAACCAGAACTGGAGTCACTGGGACTGGCCCTGGATTCACTAGTTCCAGAACTGGAACTACTGCAACCGGAACTAGAATTGCTGGAGACACTGGAATCTGCACTGGATCTTGATCCATTGGAGTCACTGGAGATGGGGCTGGAGCCACTGCAACTGGAACTTGTCCACCGTAAATCAAACCAAATCCTCATAAAAAATATGAAAATACCTTCTAGAAAGAGATGAAAATCACTGTAATCCTCCCCTTTGAGGTTCCAGATCATGATGTTCCAGCCAAAGGGTGCTCCAGAGAGCTGGCAGATGACAAACAAGATGCACCTCCGATCATCATATGCTGGAATGTGCTCCAGAACATTAAAACTCTCCAACAGGAAGGACTGACACTAGTCAGGGTCACCCAATTGGGCAGGAGGAAAAAAAATGTGTGCAGAGTGGCTGGGTGGACACCTGGGAGGCACCGGCCAGTATGTTGTAAATAAACCTGACCCTGTGCACTTGAACCTGTATTCGTCTCTCTCGCTCGTTCCCAGTGCCTTAACAGAGTGCTACCACTCAGAATGCAGATGGCGGGTTCCAGTTTCGTGCATGCTGGACAGATATGATGGGGACCCAAAACTGTGTCAGCAATTTGTATCACAGAGAGTGACTTATCTCAGCCATGTTTCCTCCTCCTCGGATTTTTCATGGTTGGCATTTGTGGACTTGCGCCTCACCGATAAGGCACTGCAATGGGTTATGGAGGTATGGCCAGAGGTTGAAGCTGGGACACTTTTACCATTTACTGGAGGCACTCGGGTCAAAGTTTGGCCCTCACCCTGGGATGGTTCAGAGGAACTCCTTAATCCCTCTGCCCAGTGATGCCCTGCCTTGGACCCATGTATGCCAGCTTGACACTGAGACCCAGGCTCATCAGTCAGCAGCCTGTGCCTCAGTCTTCCCGCCATTTGCTGGATCACCCGCTCACCAGATGTTGGAGGGGTTCAGTGGTCATCAAGGCCAAGCCTAATCCTGCGCTCGTCAGTTTCCAGAAGATGTCTGTCCCCAGGCCTGTCTAGAAGGCATCTGTTCCAGGGTCTGTCCAGAAGACATCCATCCTGAAGATGCCTTTTCCAGAAACTGTCCAGCTGGCGTCCCTTCCAGAGACTGTCCAGAGGGCGTCCCTTCTGGAGACCGTCCAGAGGTCGCCGCTTCCAGAGACTGTCCAGAGCCTGCTCATCTCAGAGACCATCTGGAGTACACTCATCCCAGACACTCTACACAGCACGCCCATCCCAGAGATCGTCCGGAACATGCCTGTCTCAGAGACTGTCCAGAGGATTGCCTTCATCCTCGTCCTTCATTTCCGTGTCCATTGTCGTGCTGCGCTAGGCACAGAACCGTGACTCGCTTCGTGCTCCCTTGGTGTCTCGCTGTAAGCCCTCTTTCCTCACCCGTGTCACGCTGCGCTAGGCACAGTACCATGACTTGCTTCATGTGCTTTGAGGATTCCCTGGGATTCCCTGAAGCATGCATCACAGTATGACCCCTCTCTCTCCAAGATGCACTCTCATCACTCTGTGCATGCCCATCTCGGGAGTGAGTGTGCACCTGTGCTGCCAGGATCCTAACGATGAGGCGCAAATACGACAACATCACACCTGTTCTACAAACTCTACACTGGTTACCCATCCACTACAGAATCCATTACAAACTCTGCCTTCTCACACACCAATGTCTCCATGGAAACGCCCCGCCCTATCTCAAAGAGCTCCTTACCCCGAAAAATACTTTAAGACATCTTCGTTCAACATACACCCATTGCCTTCAGCAGCCTCGGACCAAACTCTGTACTATGGGAGACCGGGCTTTTCAAGCTGTTGCCCCACGTCTGTGGAATGCCCTCCCAGACTCCCTGAGGGCACCACAGAGCGTGGAGTCCTGTAAAAAACAACTGAAAATTTTATGTATCCCTATGTTGTGTGTGTTTTTTGTTGCTTTTATCTACTTGCTTCTAAATGTTTGCCTTTGATTTTATTGCTTTTTATGATGTAGCACTTTGAGATTTCTTTGAAATGTAAAGTGCATTACAAATAAAATGTATTATTATTATTATTATTATTATTTATTTATTTTGGTTTGTCCCTTTCATCAGGAACTAACTGCCCTTCTGTCCTAATACCACTTTATTTTTATACAGTTCGCCTAGGTAATGGGTGAACTGTATGAAAATAAAGTCGTATTAGGACAGAAGTGGTAGTTGAACACAGTGTACAAATGGAGGAAATTCAAGACCACCTTAGAAGTGGTTGGCAAACAAAGATCACTCCAAAAGCCAGGTCTGTAAGGCCTTGTTATCCTTGTTACTCAATAGAAACCAGGATAACTTCAGAAACCAGAAACTAAAGGCCTCTCTCACATTGGCTAATTTTAATGTTTATGAGTCCACCATCAAGAGAACATTGAACAATGGTGTTCATGGCAGGTTTGCAAGGAGAAAGCCATTGCTCACTATAGAGAGCATTGCTGCTTGTCTGCAGTTTGGTATCACATGGACAATCCAGAAGGCTTTTGAAAAAATCATTTGTGGATGAATGGGAGAAAAGTGTTAGAGGTCCTACCTTCTAACCGATGCTAGAGGGAAGCGTCGGTCTATTTTTCTCGGTAGGATCTCTGGCAGCCCCCGCAATCGTGCATGCCCGTCTGTAAGCTACGTGATTGGTAGGGAGTAGATCTAGCGTAGGGTAAGATCTCATTTTTGTTTTGTTTTTTTTTGTTAGAAATCGCTCCCAGCCCCCCCCCCCCACACACACACACACTCTGTTCCTGCACGTCGCGACACAGGCTCGAGTAGCGCCATGAAATCTGCCCCCTGCCCTTCGATCTTCGCTCGAGCTTCTGTGTGTGTGTGGACTTATTGATCTCTCCCTCATACACGGAAGCTCGGTTTTCTTTGTTATTTATTTTATTTTGTGTTTTTGTTAATTATTGTTTTATTTCTCTCACTTTGCCTATGGGGGGGGCGTTGGGTGATTTTAATCAGATCCAGGATGCTGTGTGGCATCCTGGTCCCCCATACTGCCCAGCCCCCATGGTCATAAGTGGCGCTCTAGGTCTGGTTCCAAACCATGGCTCACCTGCACGGTGATGCAATTGGAACCGGGTTTTCGCCCAGCTGAGGCTCCCGACCCTCTCATGGAGGAGCCTCTAGTGCCACCTAGCCTTGCTGTCCATGACACTCAGCTGCTCAGTCCCAGGGCTCCCAGCCAGTCACCGATTATGTCGCAGCTTTTCATGAATTGGCTGTGGAGTCACGTTTTGGTGACCTGGAGCTAAGAGTTCGGTCTGCGTGAAGACACCAGCTCAGCTCAGTACCAGAGCATCTAAGCTCCGTTCAAGGGCTTAGCTCTGTAAGCTCTGTAATTGAGCACGTAGTGCTGCCTAGCTCTGAACCTGGGCTCGCCGCACCCGTAAGCTCCGCACCTGGGTAGTTTAGCCACTTGCCTGAGCATTTAGCGCCGTTTAGCCCCATACAAGAGCTTGCCACGCCCACATGCTCTATGAGTGAGCACTTAGCACCCCTTAGCTTTGAAACTGGGCTCGCCACGCTCAAAGCTCTGCACCTGGGCAGTTAAGCTCCGTGCCTGAGCGTTTAGTGCCACCTAGTATGAGAGCTCGCTGTGCCCGTAAGCTCTGTAATTGAGCACTTAGCGCCGACTAGTTCCGAGCCAGACCAACTTAGCTCTATACTTGAGCAAGTTGGGTTGGTACCGAATCTTGCGCACCGGTCACTCCCATTGACCCCTGCACCATGACCGATTCCTGCACCACGATCGTTGGTCCCAATCCCCGTGCCTCGGTCACCCAGACTGATCCCTGCGCCACGATCGTTGGTCCCGATCCCCGCACCACGGTCTCCCAGACCGATCTTTGCGCCACAGTCACTGACTTTGGATCCGGCGCCGCCATGTTCGCCTTTGTTGGCCTTGTTTCTGGGGATCTTGGTGTCTGTTTGCTTGGCGGCGACAAAAAAGATGGTTAGGTCGGATCTGGACCCTGAGCCGCCGGCTCCGAGTTCCGCCCCTGAGCCACCAGCGCCAAACTCCACCCCTGAGACACCAGCGCCGAGCTCCACCTCTGAGCTGCCAGTGCCGAGCTCCACCCCTGAGCCACCAGCACCAAGCTCCAACCCTGAGCCGCCAGTGCCAAGCTCCGCTTCTGAGCCGGTCGCCTGGGGCCCCGAGCCCCTACCAAGCCTCGTATTTGGCTTGACCTGCCCCGCCCTCCCTTTCAGCCCCTTTGTTGAGGCTTGCCCTGCCTACCAGGGTCTCCCAGTGCGCCAGACGCTCAATCCAGAAGCGCTTAGAGGCACTTAGGGGCGCTTGGGGTACAATGTACTGTTAGAGGTCCTACCTTCTAACCGACACTAGAGGGCAGCATCAGTCTATTTTTCTCGATAGGATGACTGGCAGCCGCATGCGTGCATGCCCATCTGTAAGCAATGTGATTGCGACAAACTTGATTGCAGCAATGTGATTGTGGCAAACACCTGCTATCCTGGATATTTAAGAGCCTTGCCAGGCTTGACAGGTGTTGCACCATTCATCTGACACGTCCCTACCAGGCGTGAGGTAATCTGGTAGGGAGTAGATCTAGCGTAAGGTAAGATTTTGCGTTTTTGTTTTGTTTTTTAGCGATCACTCCTGGCATTTCTCCCCCCTCGCTGCCTGAGGTTACACACCGTTCTGTGCCTGCACATCGCAACACAGGCTTGAGTAGCGCCGTGCAAATGCCATAACATTTCTTTGGGCTGGTGCGTGTGGGGGTTCTGCCCCCCCGCTCTCTCTCCAGCACGGTCCTGAGCTTCTGTGTATGTGCAGACTTACTGATCTCTCCCTCACAAACGGAAGCTTGTTTTTCTTTGTTATTTATTTTATATGTATTTTTGTTAATTATTGTTTTATTTCTTTTTTTTTGTCATTTCAGTTCACTTACACCACCTGTAGCTAACTGCAATTAGGTCCCGAACCCTTATATTTTGTGTTCATATGGTTCTTCATTCTTTTAAACATGGCCGTAACAAAAAGTAGATCTTTTTGGTTTAAATGAGAAGTGTTACATCGGGAGAAATGAAAACCCTGCATTCCAGCAAAAAAAAGTATCCCGTCTGTGAAACATGGTGGTAGTAATATAATGGTTTAGGTCCATTTTGCTGCATTTGGGCAATCACTGAGGAAACAATGAACAGTGTTGGGGTAATGAGGTATAGTAATGTGATTACTTTTTTTGGGAATGTATTTTGCAAGGTAAATGTAACGCATTTTTTTTTATTTTGTAATCACATTACAGTTACTATCATAATGAAAACAATGTTACATGTGTTACACTTTGGCCACTTTAGTGTAATCAATTAACCTAAAGCATGTCTGTGGTAGGAAACCAGAGTACCTGGACTAAACCTACACAGGCACCATGCACACTCCACACAGAAAGAACCCAGATCATACTACAGGTGAAATCCAGAACCTTCCCACTGCGAGGCAACAGTGCTACCCACTGAGCCACCATGCCACCCCATGATATAATTAGACCTTCTTCAGGTATACTGAAGTGCCTCTATTGCCATGGGTTTATCTGATGCCCTGGCTATGATTCAGAGACTTATTAATTTCATTTTTGCCAAGGTGCCTAGAGCTAGAGTACCCAGAGTAAACACATGTGGACACGGGGAGAACATGCAGACTCCACACAGAAAGGACCCAGGCCGCTCCATATGGGGACTGAAACCAAGACCTTCTTGCTGTGAGGCAACAATGCTTCACACAAAGAAACCCTTTTCTGGTCACTGCTCTGCCAAGCTGCTTATGATCATGTGAAAGCTTTACTTTGTGGACTCCTAGTACTGTCAGCACCAGAATGACATCAGAATTTGTGCATGATCACTAATACAGTACACATGAACCACAACTCTTTGACACAATGCATAATTTTGATGCCCTAGGAACGAGTATTGCAAGAACTCCACTTAGAATTCAACAAGAATACAATCCAAAGAAATCCTTCATGAAAACATTGTGACAGATGTGTTATCCCATACTGGTTTATATTTCTGTATATATACACCCCAACTAACCTAGTTTGTACATACAATATATACAAAGCAGGTCTACTAGGTTATAATAGGTTAGTTGGGGTGTTGAAGTTTTCATAGAGAACATTCTATTTTTGTCATTTTGTTTGTAGTTATACCCATTACCCTGGAGAATAGGAATAACTTTGTTTATTTCTTTCCTTTGGCACTCCCCTTAGTGTAAAACTTTAGTAATTCTACTGCTACCTTTACTTTGCAAGCCTTATTTGGTTGTCTTTATTGTACAACCCCAAATCAGAAAAAGTTGGAACAGTATAGAAAATTAAAAATAAATACCATTGACTTTTATTTTGTTATAGTAGTATTATTGTTATTATTATTATTACAGTATAACAGATGGTATAAACCCAAGATATTTCATGTTTTGTCTGGTCAAATTCATTTCAGGCCTGCAACACATTCCAAAAAAGTTGGGACAGGGGCAATTTAGGGTTAGTAATGACATAACAAATAATTTTTTAAACAGAAGTATCCACGAAAGCCTGAGTCTCCGGGGAGTAAAGATGGGCAAAGGATCTCATGTTTATCAACAAATGTGTAAGAAAATGTTCCTCAAAGAAAGACTGGAAGTGACTTACATATTTCTCCTTCTACCGTGTATAATATCATTAAACAATTCAAGGAATCTGCAGGGATTTCAGTACATAAAGACTAAACTGAAGAGGCGTGATCTCTGATCCCTCAGATGGCACTGCATCAAGAACCATCATTCGTCAATAGCTGATAGAACCACAATGGCAAGGGGTTACTTTATCAAAGCTTTATAAAGCACTACAATACAGAGTTACATTCACAAATGCCACATAAAATGTTACTGTGCAAAACTGAAATGTTAACCATGTCCAAAAGCAGTGTCGACTTTTTTGGACTTGTTGAAGAAATCTGGCCACACACTAGCTTCTAATACCTACCTTACCTCTTCTTCTGAGCTGTTCAGTTCCAACCTCCTGATTCGAGGCTGGTCTACTGTTAAGCCTAACAGGGCCAGGAGAGCAAATACACCACCTAGTAATACGCCAAAATGGGTGAAAAGGCAGCAAAGTTGGACGGTGCGATGAGTTGCGCCACAACCACATCCCAATAAATAGTTTAGCCATTAGCTGTGCCTTAATGCACCTGTTGGGGGGGGGGGCATGGTGGCCGCTGGCTGACGGCGCGTGGGTGAAGGAGCCAAGTAGTTTGCTGGGCCAACGCTGCCATCTAGCATCGAACTGCGAACTGCCGTGACTTCTAACAGATACTGCTTTTGTTCCAGATCATGATTATAATGTTGACATTACCTGTATGAAATCACATCATTCTTTAGTTTTTTACCTCATTACTGGCCCTAAATTGTCCCTGTCCCAACTTTTTTGGAATGTGTTACCAGCATGAAATGCAGGAATGGATTTTTATTAAAAAATACAATGAAGTTGACCAGACAAAACATGAAATATCTTAGGTTCATACTAAGTCAAAAGTAAATGTAAGGAACATTGCATTTTCTTTTTTTAACCTTCATCTTCCAGACCATCACAACTTTTTCTGATTTAGAGGACTATATATATCTTAGACTCATACTGGCTGCAATGAAATAAATGCCAAAGTAAATGTAAGGAACACTGAATGTCTTTTTATTTTTTTTTTTTTTTCGTTCTTTTTTTTTCTGCAGTTGTAATTCTACACCTAACCCTAACCACAACCCTATATGTACCTAAAGGAAGTCTGCTGCATTGTTTTTCTAAGCAATTTTCTTTATAAGGACCAGAAGAAAATCTCCAAAAGGAAAATATGTGAGACCTTCTATCTTTGGGAGGACACTTTGTTCACTCAAACACACAGAGCAGCCTACAGTATGTGAGGAGCTGCCAAGAAATCATTTATGATCTCTAATCAAGACCATGTTGACATTGTCCCTGGAGCTTCTCCTGCAGGGGGCCAGGATAAAGCAGACCACCTGGGCAGAGACAACATACACATTTTGTCTGTTACATACACGGGAACATTCCAGATCAATACAGTGGACTCCTGGATCTCTCCCTGAAACATGGGATCTAGAATCAATTTTGAGAAGAATAATTTCTCCCATTTCAACGTAAAATTTCAACAGTTGTGAAATGCTAAAATGGATAATGGTAAAATGATTCTGCAATAAATGGTAGAAGCTAGGTAAGACAGTAAAATTGACAAATGATAAAGGCCAAAATGTAAAATGACGAAATGATTAAATAAAATAGGAGGTAAAGGTTAAAATGATGGATGAGGGTAAACTGGTGAGATAGAATACTTGGTGGAGGGAGAACGCTGAGCACTGACGCGAGGATTGTGAGGATCTGGCAACCAAGACTCATTAGCGCCGATTCAGGGCACTGTAGCTGTTAGCAGTTTATTACTTTTTAACTATTTTAATTCCTGATCATATTTGTGCTGTATATATATAGTACTTTTTATAACATCTTAATCATTTCCTTCCATTACTGGCGGATTACATTTTTCACCGCTAATCGTTATTTAGTAACTTTACAGGTGTGTGTTTGCAGCAGTTATCCATTGGCTAATTACCAGAGTTGCCAGACCAGAGTCTTTTCGGCCTCACCTTTTGCAGTAGTGTGTGTTGTCTTTAACTTTTTACAGCCTTTTAACACCTTCTTTTTTTTTTGAGTTGCCTTGAACCGGGCCAGAGCGCGAATGGGGAGGGAGGACAAACGCGCTCTGGCCCGCACTCTCACTACGTTGATACAGAAATGCGCTCCAGCGCGCTTTCGCCATGCTTTTGTTATCATCATGCTTGCTCGCGTTTTGTGCGCGCTGTGCAGCTGTCTCCGTAAGCATGAAATGCCGAAAAATAGTTCATCATCAGCACATTTAGTATAAGGCTTATTAGGGCTGTGTGTCAGCGCGCAAAGAGAAACAAAAAAGTCACATAGTAAGTACAAGCATAAAGTCCGTTGGACAGCACGATAAGCCGGAACACAGAGCGCTGCATTATCAATGCACCTTATAATAAGGCTTATTATGGCTGCGTGTTAGCGCAAACAAAGAGAAATAAAAAAGCCATGTAGAAGTATAAGCATACAGTCCGCTGTGCAGCACAAGAAGCCGAAACACAGTGAGCTACATAATCAATACACTTTGTGTCAGCGAGCACAAAGTGAAAGAAAAAGCCATGTATACGTATAAGCATAGAGTCTATGTATAAGTATAAAGCCGAAACACAGTGAGCTGCATAATCAATACACTTATTATAAGACTTATTAGGGCTGTGTGTCAGCACGAACAAAACGAAACCAAAGAAAGGCACAGAAGTATGTTATTACCCGATCACATATGTACAAAAATGAAGTGCGCCGTGCTGTGTGAGCGTGTATGTGATGACGAAAGCGTGCCCTCACACTACAAACGCATCGTGCTGGAGTCCAGCGAACCACGCTCCGGCCCACCTATTTCAAGCGGGCCTGAGTGCGATTTGTGAATCGCACCCCGGCACGATTGGGAGCACTCACACTAGCCAAACTTGCCTTCAGTACACCCTTAGTATTTTGTGACGTTTTGTATTAACTTTCCATAGATGCTTTAATCAAGAATTGCATTGGACCATCAGCTGCAGCTTACCATCGGCTGAACCATATCTTCAATCGGCAGCCCACAACACCACTCGAAACTAAGTACCTTTAATTTATTATTTAATTAATTGTATTTACATGGCTTCTGCTGCACTTGTTCCCTGTGCTGAGTATGCCATGTTCAGCTATTCTTCCTCCGTGATTAGTTTAAATTTTATTTGTGATAGGCTTGTAGCTAGTCTGACGGAGAAGATTGTAGTTTTAGAGGCGTGTCTCTAATCCAGACATTAGAGAAGGCTAACTCCGCTTCTAGCTTGAAGCCAGAAGCTAGATCTGGATGCCACAGGTGTAGTTAGTGCCCATACCTCGGTAGCACCTTCACAGCCGGGTAAGTTGGTGACGGTTCGGCGATGTAGTCGTAAGGCTAGAGCATGAGAGCACCACTCTTTACCTGTCCACGTGTCCAACAGGTATACCCTTCACAGTGATGCACCCACTGAGCAGACTGTTGAAAGTTTCATGATGGAGGCTGATAAAATAGGAAAATGCTAAAAAAAAAGTCTAGTAACATAGGAAAGTGATAAAGCAAGTAAAATGACTAAATAAGTAAATTCTGGCAATGTGAGTTATAGTAAGTGATATAATGACTAAGATAGAGGATTGGTAATTTTGAATTATATAGAGATTAAGATTAATATGTTGGTGGTTGATTATAGCTGTTAAAATAATGTGTAATTTGCTAAAATTGGTAAAAAAAAAAAAAAAAAGGTACTGCAAACAATAATGTAACAGGTCAGTAAAATTATGTGTGGTTGAAGTGGTCAATTGGCTTAATGGCTGGGAGGGTAATATGGTGGTAAACTAATGGTGGTAATTATAAACTAATAGAAATTACAACGTGATGGCAGCTCTTAAATGGTACGTTTTTGATGGACTCTCCTCAAAACACAATTGAGGTACGGAATGATTCAAACCAGTAAGCTTTGTCATGTCTCTAATGGCCCTCTTGGCATTCATTCACAAACTCTCCTTTCTCCTCACATTGCTGGTGCTTTGGTCTTCGGTCTTCAAGACACAGAGTGTGGGTGAAAAAGAGGAAGGATTTATAGAGTGCGAAAGAGAGAGCGGGAGTAAGAGAAGAAGGGTCAGCTTTTAATGTCTGCTCATCACTATTCAACTCCTACTGCTATATTGGAGCAGGGTCTCTTTTAAATGAGCAGAGGGAGAGTCAGAATGAAAAAGAAAGAGAAAGAAACCGTCAAATGGGAACAGTTTTTCGATCAAGGCAGACCTCTGGCTCTTTGATGTCAGACAGAGATGGGTGAGATGCCGAAGGACGTTGGGGAAGGAGGAAGTACATCAAAGTGTTGTGATTGGTCATATTTATCTTGTTTCTGGTCATTCTAAACCAAGGGAGAGAGACCTTTTCAATATAATGAGAGACTGAGATGGAGCGGGAAAACACTGGAAAATGCAGAGAGGGAGATAACGGGCAGACTATGTCAAATAAGGTCTATGTGACTAAAAATACTCAGTGTAAGCAACATAAATGTAAGTCCATGGATCCTCAATTCTTTATGGTGAACTCAGTGAAATGTTTTGCTTGATCCCCTTTCTGTTTCTCTTTGTTATTACACTGTTGCTTTCATTATAACATCAGAACTAAATGAAGGTTTAAACAGCAGACATACAGCTTGCTAAGATGACATGCAAGTTCTAATCATCACAATTGTAAATGCCGAACGTCTAACTGTATTTATTGCATTAATTTCTTTTTATCATTCTCCATTGACCATTGGTCCATTGGTCCTCTCATTACAAGTACCACAGTGAAGACCTTTTATTTCATTGCAAGCTTGTCATATGTTTTTATTAAACTTTGGGATGCTGGTTGTTGATTAAACAAAAGTGTGTGTGTGTGCGTGCGTGCGTGCGTGCGAGCTTGTGATGATTCATCGCATCTTAGTTAACCTGTTGTGATGGCTCATTTTACTGCAGAGCAACACTGCCACCTACAGCTTACAGCTAGAACTAAACTAGTTTCAGTGACCCGTTTATGTACAGGTGTGCAATGCTATACACGTAGTGCTTTATATCAGGCACGCATAACAGAAAATTATACACAAAAGCTACACGATATGAAACATAATTCTTATCTGATGGCAACACACCATCATGGACATAAACATTCTTGTTTTATAATATAATTTCTTACCCACACTCTCAAGAACAAAAAGGTTAGTGTGTCAAACAGAGTCATACAAACCTTTATGATAAAGCCTATAAAAAATATTGACCCTGCAATCCCCTACAGTCAGCAAGTCTATGCACACACGCTCATATATTGAGATGTGAAGTACGTCTCCTAATTTCACTTCCGCACAAACACTGACTCACACCCCTAAACGTCTTGCCCAGTGTGTTGCAAACTTTTAGAGGACTTGTTCATTAGGTAAAATCTGGACACACTGAAGAGTTATAATACTAAGATATTCTGTTCAAAGTAAAATAATTTATTTGGAAAGAAATGGCTAATGACAAAAACACTTATCTTAAACAGATGAAATAATATGTAGGACTCGTCAAATACATTTTACACAACATACGCATTTAGTGACTGGGAATGCTCAAAACCACATAACCTGATAGAGTACCTCTTGTAATACTGAACAGTCTTTTCATTCACATCACACAGATATTCAATATTTTCTGAGGTGATACAGTAGCTTTGCTGTAATGTTCCCTTAAATTCTTTTTTCAAAGACAGGTAAAAGACGCTGCTTTGATCTGAATCTTTTGCCAGCGCAGATCACATGTTGGTACCAGAAGCTGACTTGCTAACATATTTGCAGCTTGAGGGGCTTGTCCAGTGCAAGCAAGGGTTTTAGTAGCTTTTGATGGTAGCTTGTTGCTGCAGCTACACATTACCACAAGAATACTTAAACAACCTTAAACATATTGCCAGTCTATTAGATATACAGTCATGTGCAAAAGTTTTAGACAACTATTAGATTAGATATGTCATTATTTTAGCAATGGTCTAAAGAACATATGTACTTATTTTCCAGTCTCTAAATTATAATACAACCAGAAAATACAGGAAATTTGTATGCTGTAGAAATAAACAGCTTATATAGCCTTATAAAGTGGCATATATTTAGCATCAAGACTCTTCTCCATCCAGGTGGTGGAATGAACTTCTGGATGTCCAAATGGCATGTCTTTCTTGCTGTCTTCAAGTGGTGGTTAAAGACTTACCTCTTCACTCAGCACTTAAGTGAAGACTGATAATACAAGTGCATTAAAAAAAAAAATCTGCTTGTGTGCTTTGTTGATTTACCCATATCAGATCCTAGCAAGTTCTGGTTGGATTCTGTTTTTAAGCTATTGCACTTCTGTAAGTCGCTCTGGATAAGATTGTCTGGTAAATGCTGTAAATGTAAATTTAGTGTGACTTCCCCTTACACTTCTATAGTCTGAAGAAGCTTGATCAGGATGGTCTTTGAAGGGTAGCAGCAAAAAAAAAACACATTTTTGTAAGGGGGACAGGGTGAAAATACTAAGATATGCTAAAGCTCACAAACACTGGAATGAAGATCAGTGGAAAAGAGTATTATGGAGTGACGATTCCAAGTTTCAAATTTCTGGGTCCAGTCATTGACAATATTGGTCATTTCATCATAGTAAAAACAACAACTCTAATATTGGCCGAAGACTTTTGTACAGTACTGTACAAAAATTGAACCTACACCTGACCATATTATAAAAAATGCTTGTTTCTGCTAAATATGTATCTAATCACTGGAAATGCTGGCATGTGTGGTGCTGGGAATTGTGCGAAATGTGCAATGTTTTAAACTCTATGTGAACTTGCTTGACTCTTTTCTAACAAAACACCTTGGTTTAATTCTCTGACACACATTCCTAATGCATTAGTAAACCTCAAGAACATGAATTGTTTCATATGTAGTGCCTTCAACATGTCTATGTATTAATACACAGCCATTTGACACCACTAGAAGTGCCCTCTAACCAGATATTCTGATACATGCATGTGAGACCTGATGCTCTGTAAATTGAATTTGACAATTGCTTGGAGACAAAAACCGCTGACTCTGGGCTTTGGTTTCCTGTCTTTTCCAGGAAGCTCTCTTTGATTTTTTTTTCTCCTCAGTTTTATCTATTTTGGGGACATGAATAAAAGAGGGTCCGTGTTCCAGTCAAGGCAAAACAAGAATATTGATGTAGGCTAGTTGGGACAAGTTCATGCTGAAAGGCCTAAAAATGGACATATATTTTGAGAAATAATACTAAATAAAGTACTACATTGAGAATCATATACAATTTACAGGAATTGTTCACAACAATGTATACCAATCAAAACTATTTCTGGGGATTGTGAGTTACTTGGGGATATTATATATGACTGTTATGTACTGTTATACATAAACATTATGTGTTAATGAAAAATTAATGCAGCTGTGTGTTGTTTATTTCCTGTGGCCTGGCTGTCAGTGTAATTAATGGGGTAAGTTTGAGTATTTTATATTGACGATGACATCATCAGTCTTGCATTCATGGTTCAAGAAAAAACAACTGACAAATAAGCCTCATGGTATTCTGTGATTCATGGTGTTCATCAGTTATATGTCACACATTTCTGTCAGTATGTTAGTTTATCAATGCAAACATTAAATAATTACTGGTTATTCATGTTTGGTTTGTGTAGCATCTAGTGTATTAGTGTAAAAGTCAGTATTTACACTGTTAATAGCATGTTCTAGCTCTTACTGCATCATTACATATGCAATCCATTGCCTTCATTTTAAGTAAAACCTTTGTTTTATTTAGATGATGCTAGTCTCAGTTAGCATTTATAGCAATTTGTATTGACGACTTGAAGTTTACGCTTATGTTGTATTTCTTGTAGTCAACTATTAAAAGAGATTAATTAAGCACTGCATGGTGATTGGAGGAGGAGTTATCTGTCTTATGCAGGGCATATAATGGTGACAAGATTAAATAGCTATAAATGTCCAGCAACATGGGTTTGAGATCATAACAGCTTCATGCAGTCTAAAGAGTTTGATTTAACCGAATTCATTTAGAATTCACGTTAGTGCATTGCTCAATAATCATTTATGCATTCATATTCATATCCTTTTGATCAAGATCATATCCTAATCAGGGTCATGGGGGAGCCATTTCTTAGCTGGTGGCACAGGACAGGAACAACCCGAGACAGGACGCCAGTCGATTGTAGGGCACATTTAACCTAAAGCATGACTTTGGAATATAGGAGAAAACCCATGAGGACAGGGGGAAAATATGCAAAGCCCTGCTCAATAATCAGTTGAATCTGAAAAGTCTGGAACTATATGAGAAAACTAAGAAGATGCATGTCCACATGAAACCAGGAACTAATTAGTGTTTTCATGATATCAGATTTGTTCTGCTATCTATTTTAAATGTTATAATAATGTTAATTGCGACTTTAAAATATAGGTCTGAGTTTTAACATTATTTTTGTAAGTCATCATCATCATTTTCCTGGCGCTTGTCCTGCTGGATGCGGGGTCCGCCCACTGCCACTCAATGCAACCGAGAATACTCCAGCAATACTCTGCGTCGCTCCGTCTGTCACCAGAGACACCACTCAAACCAGGGCAATTTAGTGTAATCAATTAACCTAACTTGCATGTCTTTGGACTGTGGGAGGAAACCAGAGTACCCAGCGTAAACCCACACGGACATGGGGAGGACATGCAGACTCCACACAGAAAGGACCCAGACCGCTCCACCCTGGGACCTTCTTGCTGTGAGGTGACGATGCTACCCACCGAGCCACCATGCCACCCAACATAATTTTTGTAAGTGCCTCTAAGAAATCTGCCTTTCTGACAGTCAAATGTGATGCCTTGATGACTTATTTAAAATCTGAAGTTCACAGCAGATGTTATTAAAAACTGCATTTTATATAAAATATTTTTTATTTACATTTATACTACATTGTGGTGACACGGTGTTGCAGTAGTTACTGGTGTCACCTCACAGCTTGAAGATCCCTTGTTCAATCCCGACCATGGGCTCCGCCTGTGTGGAGTTTGCATGTTCTTCCCATGTTTGCATGGGTTTTCTCCGGATGCTCCGGTATCCTCCCACATTCCAAAGATATGTGTGTTAGGTTTGCTGGTGTTTCCAACGTGTCCCTTAGTGTGTGAGTGTGTGTATGAGAGTGTGAGTGTCTGTGTCCTATGATGGACTGGCGCCCTGTCTAGGGTTGTTGCTGCCAGCTAGGCATCAGCTCTCCTGCGACCAGGATAAGCGGATAAGGCAGTGAATGAATGAATAAATTATTCTACATAAAATCTGTGCTATTACCTTTAAATATCAATTACAGGAAAATTCAGACTTAAGAAGAAAAATGTGATTAATCTTGATTAATTTTATGCAAAATGTGTGATTTATTATTCAATTTCTTTTAATCGATTCACAACACTAATATATAATATGTATTACAGGTATTGTCTGGGTCTTGCCACAAGAGAGCATAAAAGTGCCCTATAAAAAGGCTCGCTGAGGCTACTTTTGGGTAGTGTAGCTCTTGGTGAAAGATCGTTAACTGCTAGACATGCCTCTACGATGCACAAGAAGACTTTTTGCCCAGTTGACAGACTTTGAGAATTGGTGCAACATTGTATCATGCCATGTATCGTGATATTTTAAGCCAAAACTTCCTTCCATCAGTGAGAGCACTGAAGATGGAACATGGCTGGGTCTTCCAACATGACAATGATCCCAAACACACAAAACAAAATGAAACGAAGGAATGGCTCCAGAAAGAGCATTTCAAGGTCTTGGAGTGGCATAGCCAGTCTCCAGACCTCAACCCCATAGAAAATGTGTGAAGGGAGTTGAATGTCCGTGTTGCCCAGCAACAACCCCAAGTCATCACTGCTCTAGAGGAGATCTGCATAGAGGAATGGGCCAAAATACCAGCTACATTGTGTGCAAACCTGGTGAAGACTTACAGGAAATGTTTGACCTCTGTCATTGCCAACAAAGGTTATGTTACATATTGAGTTGAACTTTTGTTACTGACCAAATACTTATTGTCCATCATCATTTTGTCACTCATAGTTGAAGTGTACCTATGATGAAAATTACAGACCTCTCTCATTTTTCTAAGTAGGAGAACTTGCACTGACTAAATATTTTTTTGCCCCACTGTATATACTTGATACAATACACTGACTGACTAAAATGCTTCCATTTTTTCCTACAGAGAACATGGTGACATGCATGTCTACCTTTGTTTTGTCTGATAAAGGTACTTGCTTTGAACAAACTCATGTCTTCTGTTTCCAGCTCAGAAAGTCGACTAAAAATTACAAGTAACATTCATTGCAAAAGTCTACTTGTCAAACCTCAGTAGCAACCCACTTCTCTTCGAGCTTCCTGAGATGCCCCAGGTGAATTTATATGGCAACCTGCAATAAGATTTGTTCCACCAGCAGTCACACAGGCTGTTGATTTGTCATTCCCTGAAGAAATGGAGGGCTGTGTCTCATTTTATGTCCTTAAACAAACATCTAGGAACATTTGGATTCAAGGCATCAATGCTCCAGCAATTTCTGTTCCAACATTCATGTTGCAATCATTCCAAATCACACTCATTACCTTTAAAGGCACAGATTACAGATATCTGGTAATGCTCATCTCTAGCTTCTTGTACATTCATGAAATGCATTAAGGTGACAGCTACCCACTCAGACATTGTATTATTCACTGGTACTGTGCTGAACCTCCTTGGCCTGGAGGTGAAATTGCTCTCAGGGGAAGTTCACTTGGAGAAAAGTGGGGACTTCACCCACAAGTAATGAAACAAAAATTATGTCAAAAGTGAAAATTCACATTGCCCATTGCTTTTTCTCTCTGATGGATAATGCATCCCTCAGGTTATTTGAGTTAACGCAGAAGTGGCCCAAAGCAGGCCTTGTAATAATATTCACAGTAGACTTGATTCCTCTCTGGAGTGAAGATCAGTCTCTCATACTAGTGACACCACTATGCATGATAAGGTCATGGTATTCAGAAATACTCTCCTTTTAGGAGAACCAAGGTGCCAGCTGTTTCATTGCAACTTGTCACAAGCAGGAGGGTAGGTAGGGCTTCCCTCCAGGGAACTGTGATGTCTACATGGCTACCTGCTGAGAATGCTAGTATTAGAGGCTGTCAGCTGGTTTACTGAAAGTGCACCCTCTGCAATAGGTCTTTATCCACATAAATGCAACATTTTGTATGTAATCGATTCACAAGTAATGGATTCAGGACAGAAACTACATCTCACCAACCTTTCATGGTGCTTCTAACATTCTCACAAGAGTTTTTGTAGTGAGGTCACTATTTATCTACTACTGAAATTTATGTGTCGAGTTGGATTTGAGGGAAGCTTGCAAGATCTCTACTCTCTCGTAATCCTCTTTTATGAAGTGCATGCATCTCCTGGATTTGCCATTAGTTCTGGAAGCTATTAGTAAGCTTCAGTTTATCAGCTAGAACCCGTAGACATTACACTGCTTATATGTTCCATTAAAATGTCACATAAGACGCTGATTGCTTTGGGCTCAAATAACAGGGTGGTAAACCTCATGCGTTTTCAATACCCCCAGGATTCATGAAGTTTGCATCGGTGGACTCCAAGGTGACACTACACCCTAACAAGATATTCTTTTCATATTTTTCTCAAACCATACATCACTTTCACTTGAATTACCTTATTTTAATTTGTAATTAAAGCTAGTTTGTAATTTTGTCCCATTCTTCCTGTAAATGGCTCAAGTTGTTCAACAGTATGAGGATATGGTTGTATTTGACATTTCAAAATTACCCACACATTCTCTCTTGACTGCAGGCAGGCCAGTCCAGTACTGATATCCTTTTCTTCTGCAGTCATGCCTTTGTAATGTGTGCAGCATTTGGTTAAGCATTGTCTTTTTGAACAGTGCATGGATGTCCCTTCGTCTTGAAGGCAATGTAAGTTTCTGTAAAATCTCAATGTACATTTCTTTATCAATGCTGCCATCACAGAAGGGATTTGCAAATGCACTGACCCAACCCCATACCATGACAGGGCCTGGATTTTTTTACTTGTTGCTGATAACAGTCTGGATGACCATTTTTGTAATTGGTCTCGAGCAAATGGTGTCCATGTCTTCATATTTGGAATACTGATTCGTCTGACTACAATACATGTTTCCACTGTGTGATCCCAGATGCCTCAGAGAGCAAAGAAGTTGACACTGCTTCTGGACATGGTTAACATGTAAAAAATGCACAGTAAAATTTGTATACACTTCATATTTTGAATGAACCACAAACTGAATCATCCACAAGTTAAATATAAAAATACTGCTATTTAATTCTGTGCTGATTTTATTTTCTCTTAGCTGGACTTATTTTCATTCCAGGAAGTGTCCTTTTATGTGTTCACATTTGAGCTTTAGAGAGAGCTTTGGTTTCATGTAATGCCATGTTTGCAAAGGCTTGTCGAAGCATTAGGAGGGTTAAACACAGAAACTACGTAGTATGGCAGTAAGCTTGCCATCCTTTTCTAGCAAGGTGCAGGAAATGATAGACAGGCCAATGGAATCCTGTCATTGCTCTATAGATCTCTGCCTATATCTATGTCTAGGCCATGAGATCCAATTACTTTTTACATCAGTGTATTTTATGAGATTGCATGAAGGGTCTCTCTCGTTCTACTACCTCTCTTTGGCATGTAGATCTTATTCATATTCTTCATTTAAAGCTGGTTAGAACTCTGTGTGTGTGCGTGTGTGTGTGTGCACGCGCACGTGTGTGTGTGTGTGTGTGTGTGCGCGCGAGTGTATGCGCGTAATGACACTGCTGCCTCTTCTAACAGGGTCATTTGTTGCTTTTCCAATATACCATTACATGGAAAGTGCAATCCCTCACTCAAATGGAAAATGTGTCCAATCTCAGAGTGGAAAAGAAGCCCGCTGCCAGCTCGATTGTTTTCCTCATGTTTCCACAACAAATCTTTTGCTTTTTTCTTCATGCATTTGTTCAGCTTTCCTGCAGACTCGCTAGCATTATACACACTTTATGAGTGTATTATGTCCACCTAAAGCACATATTCCATATAATATAGTGTACATACGCATGTATATCCTGTATAGTTTACCATCTAATACTCTTCTTAGAACATGCATTTTAGAGAAAAAAATTATTGCTCACTTTGGCTTGAAATAATCCCAGGATGTTTCTCATATACTGAAGTCTATTGATACTTAATTTTGAGGAAGGTTTGAGAATATTTGCAAAAAACAGAATAACATACAATGCACAAATGTCATTTTTATTGACATTTAATTTGCAGGTATAAATGTGACATAAGAAAAGGAAACCTCATATCAATCCCTCTAATATTCCTCATTGTCATGCTTCAGCCCTTCCAAAATGCAATTGCAATACAGTTTGCATTAGCATTTTTCTCTGTCAATAAGGTGGGCTATCAATCAAACACTGTGTGTAGCACTGCTTTTCATCTCACACATATAAGGACATAGGTTTCCTGCAGTGCAATCAAAGTCGCTCAGTAATGTTAACAAATTCATCAGAGAAGTGAAAATGTATTGACAAACAAGCTTTCTGACCAAATAACACATCCATGCGCACAAAAACATACATACACAATCTCACACACACACACACACACACACACACACACACATCCAAACACAAAAACAATGCATCTTGACATCTCCATATTCACACTGCCTACCATTGTAGCAAGGATTGAATTCTCACTGTACAGTGGCACTTGAAAATTTGTGAACCCTTTAGGATTGTCTATATTTCTGCATAAATATAACATAAAACGTCAGCAGATAAAGAGAACCCAGTTAAACAAATGAGACAAAATCTACTATACTTGATCATTTATTTATTGAGGAAAATGATCCAATATTACATATTAGTGAGTGGCAAAAATATGTGAACCTTTGCTTTCAGTATCTGGTTCGAGCTCCCTGTGCAGCAATAACTGCAACTACACATTTCCTGTAACTGTTGATCAGTCCTGCACACTGGCTTGGAGGAATTTTAGCCCATTCTTCCTTACAAAACAGCTTCAACTCTGGGATGTTGATGGGTTTCCTCACTTTAACTGGTCACTTCAGGTCTTTCCACAACATTTCGATTGGATTAAAGTCAGAACTTTGACTTGGCCATTCCAAAATATTAACTTTGTTCTTCTTTAACCATTATTTGGTAGAACGACTTGTGTGCTTAGGGTCGCTGTCTTGCTGCATGACCCACCTTCTCTTGAGATTCAGTTCATGGAGAGATGTAATAACATTTTCCTTTAGAATTATCTGATATAATTCAGAATTCATTGTTCCATCAATGATGGCAAGCCGTCCTGGCCAATATGCAGCAAAACAATCCCAAATCATGATACTACCACCACCACCATGTTTCACAGATGGGATAAGGTTCTTATGTTGGAATGCAGTTTTTTTTTTCCTTCCTCCAAAAATAATGCTTCTCTTTTAAACCAAAATGTTCTAAGTTGGTCTCATCCATCCACAAAACCTTCTGCCAATAGCATTTTGGCTTGTGTACGTGATCCTTAGCAAACTGCAGACGAGCAGTAATGTTCTTTTTGGAGAGCAGTGGCTTTCCCCTTGCAACCCTGCCATACACACCACTGTTGTTCAGTGGTTTTCTGATGGTGGAATAAAGAACATTAACATTTGCAAATGTAAGAGATTCCTTCAGGTGCTTAGAATTTACCCTGGGGTCCTCTGTGACCTCGCCAACTATTACTATTAGTTTTGCTCTTCCTGTGATCCTTGTTGGTCAACCACACCTGGAGGGGGTAACAATGGTTTTGAATTTCTCCATTTGTACACAATCTGTCTTACTGTGAATTGGTGGAGTCCAAACTCTTTAGAGATGGTTTTGTAACCTTTTCCAGCCTGATGTGCATCAACAAGTCTTTTTCTGAGGTCCTCAGAAGAAATCTCCTTTTTTCTTGCCATGATACACTTCCACAAACATGTCTTTTGAAGAGCAGACTGTTAAGGTGGGATCTAAAATCCCACCGGTAAATTCTGGCTGGAACCCAAAATGCAGACCCAAAGACACACAACAGCATGGGTACAAAATAGAAGGATAATTTATTAAACTACCAGCAAGAAATGCAAATAATGTGATGAAGCTAACCCAAACCAAAATAATGCTAGACACAGGTTGGAGACAACAGAGTCCAGGAGAACGGTACAAGGAATCGCTGAAAGGCTGTATACTTGTATGAGAAGTTACTTAGGGCACCCCCATGCCACCAAGGGTTCCCACCATATTATTTATGTTATACCATCTGGTGAAAAGGGGCAATACATGGTCATTATTGTAGTTCAGGCAGTTGCAGGGCACTCCCTATATGTCTGCAACTTCAAATGGTACTCAAACTACCATTCACACCATGTACTCAGTGTAAAGATGATTAAGAAATACAGTATCTCTCAGGTGCAAAATTGCAATGCCTGTTCTTTCTATTAAGTGACTAAATTTACACGGGAAAGCAGCTAAACACCAATCTCCTTTGGAAAAATTGTAATACCTTCCTAGTTTTTAAAAAATATTGCTAATGTTTTTAACAATAACGTATTAATATTCATTAATATTGACAGGATGGCATGGTGGAACAAATGATGAGTACTATTGCCTCACAGCTCCAGGTTCGAGTCCCAGGCCAAAGCCTGTATGTGTGGAGTTTGCATATTCTCCACATGCTTTTTCTGTACTTAGGTTTTCTCCCACATTTGAAAGGCATGCATTAGGTCAAGCTGTGTCTCTAAAGTTTCTCAGTCTGAATGAGTGTGTGTGTGTTTGTGTGTGTGTGTGTGTGTGTGTGTGTGTGTGTGTGTGTGAAGGTTTACTGTCTACAGTAGGTCCCCTGTGTTTCCAGTTAGGCATTGGCTCTTGTGAATTAAATTAGCATGATTTCCTATAGTGGCAATCACACTACTGTCATCTGAAAGTCTTATTTTTCTTTTTCTTATTATTATTATTATTCCACTTTTTTGTCAAGCGATCAACTGCCGCAATTTTTGAGATATCAGCCCTGTTCCAGCGCCAATGTGTCCAGTTTAGTCGAGAATGTCTGGACTTTCCCAAAATGTTCCCATAGGAAATGAATGGGCCCAATGTTAATGAATGGGGAAAAATAAAATTTGAAGCTAGAGAAACAAAGTTTGGCAGCATAGTTAAGGTCATAATGGAATAGGGATTTTGTGATTTTGGCAATGACTGGCCCTTGAGTGGTGGCTCTGGGGCCCCTCAAAGTCATAATTTGGCCCCTATGTTAACAAATGGGACACATAAGGGCATTGACCATTACTCAGTCAGATGTCAATGTACATCTTTGAAATTCAGGAGGCTTGATCCCGGGTGCAATCTGAGGTGACAAGTTATGCCCATGGGGCCACTGGGCCCCCTAGAGGGTCAATGACCGTAACTCTGTCAATTTTTGACCTACGACCCCGAAATTCAGCAGGCTTGGTCCCGGGTGCAATCTGAGGTGACCTGTGATGTCCTTGGGGTCCCTGACATCCCTGGCTGGGCACTGGGGCCCCTGGAAGGACATTGGACCATAACTCAGTCAGTTTTTCACCTATGGCTATGAAATTTGGCAGGCTTGATCCCGGATGCACTCTGAGGAGACATGTGATGCCCCTCGGGCCCCTTAGGTAGGCTCATGGTCGACCATTGTAGAGTGCCAACCACACTTGCATTTTCTTCAGGAAATGCACCTCTCTAGTTTGTATGTATAGTGCTGTATTGTATTGCAATGCACTTTAAAAATGGAAGTCAAAATGTAATCAAAGGCTGTAGAAGTGCAGCCATTGTAAAAAATAAATAATGTGGCCTGGCCATGTGTGCCTAAATAGAATTTTGCTTGCAGCGAAAAGGATCAGAAATAGTGATGACCAATCTATATGATAAATGTGTGTGTGTGTGTGGTGTGCGTGTGCATGTGTGAGGTCCTCCCCCCTGTATTAAACTTGAATCATCTTCTCTCAAAGTACCACCCACAGCATTAGATTGACAGTTAAGTCACTAATGCAAACGGGACTGCCACTAAGTTTTTATGAGCTTAATATATGTACAATTTGCCAGCTTTTGTGCATTGTTATGTATAAAAATACAAAGACAGAGGATTCATTTTATATACAGCAGTTTAATATCAACAACTGAATTTGAATGGTGTCTAAAAATGTGAAATGCCATTGTAAATGTATATTTTCTAATTTTCTAATTAAAATTAGAATTTGATTAAAATCCAGGATATACTCTGACACTGATCTCTGACTGCAATCATTCTTGCTTCAATCAAATTCAGTCTAATTCCAAGCATAAACCAAGTCATTGTGAGGGGGGCTGAAAGGCAATTTTTTTTTAAAGGGAAACACTGGCATGATTAAAATAATTATTTTCCAGAAACACTCTTCAGTGAAAGACCTGGCAACCTTTTAGGCGTTATTGTTACAACAATGTGTGCTGGTAAGACACAACAACACACATGGCTCTCACTTAACCCTTTTCTCCTTCTACAGCAGGGTGTTTCTCCCTTTCCTAGTCCCTGTTCCTTGTCTGGCATGTTCACCCTCCACCCCCACCCCTTTAACTCCTTGGCTCCTGGTTTTCTATGGCCAGTTTGTCTGGTTTGTTGGTTCTTGTTACTGTTTTTGTTATTGTTTCATGTTCCTGTGTTGTGTTATCTTGTAGGTCTTGTCTGTCAGTATTAGTATTATCCGTATGTATCAGCTCTCTGTCTGTTTGTATTCAGTTTGTAGGTTTATGTAGCACATTTAGCATTAGCACATGGTCTTCCCGTGTTAAAATTTGGGTAACGCCTGTTTTTTGGTTTAGTACATTCACGTTAACATTTGTTCTGAGTTAGCCTATTGGTCCCTTGTTAGCGTTAGCTTGTTAGCTGTGTCTGTTGTATTCTCACTTTGTCCTGTTGCATTAGTACTTTATCTGATAGCATTAGCCTGTTTGGTTTGTCCATGGTCTTGTGATTATGTTAATTCATTGTCTGTTTGTACTTGAGTGTTTTCTGTTAGCATTGTCCGTTCGGTTTGAATTTGTCTATTTATATTAGAACTTTGTCTTGTGTTAGCGTTGGTCATTAGCAGGTCATCTGTCTTTTGCATATTCCCATCTTAGTGTTGGCTGTTAGTCTTGTGTCCCTGTATTGGTTTTAGCACCTAGCGTTTTCTATTAGTATTAGTTCTGTCTGTTTCTGTTAGCACTGTGTTTTCTACCTTAGTGCCCAGCCTTTCTGTATTTACCATTTTTCATCAGGTCTAATGTCAGTAAAACATGCACTCTTGCACCTACATTGGTCTGTCTCCCTTCCTATTCCAAATCGTGACAGTTCCACAGATGTGTGCATGCTATTTCCATAGTCTGTAATTTTTAGGGGTAATTTTGGTTGGCCGGCCACTCCTGGGAAGGTTCACCAATGTTCCATGTCTTCGCCATTTATGGATAATGGCTCTCACTGTGGTTCGCTGGAGTCCCAAATCTATAGAAATGGCTTTATAACCGTTTCCAGACTTATAGAGCTCAGTTACTTTCGTTCTCAATTGTTCCTAAATTTCTTTGACTCTCGACATGATGTGTAGCTTTTAAGGATCTTTTGGTGTACTTTGGTGTCGGGCAGGTCCTATTTAAGTGATTGTGAACAGGTGTGGCAATAATCTGGCCTGGGTCTGGCTGGAGACAGTGAACTCAGGTGTGATAAACCATAGTTATGTTATGTTTTAACAAGGGCAATCTCTTTTTCACACAGGGCCATGTAGGTTTGGATTTTCTTCTCCCTTAATAATAAACACCTTTATTTAAATCTGCATTCTGTGTTTACTTGTGTTGTCTTTGACTAATATTTAAATTGGTTTGATGTTTTGAACACTTAAGTGTGACAAACATCCAAAAAAAAAGGAAATCAGGAAGGAGGCCAACACTTTTTCACACCACTGTAGAACTTAGATATGGGAACTAATGAAAGACAAATTACACTTAATGGCTTTTTTCTCATATACAACAAGGATGACTGATCAGAGAGTGAGATTTCACTCTTGACTGCACCAGTATCCCTTAGAGAGGCTAATGGTCTTTCTTCCTGTCAGGGGTGTTGCTAAGATGTAAATACAATGGGGACTTAGCCTAGACCTCTTCTGTAGGGAGTCTGTGAGGAGAATGTTTTGTGTAGATGGTTTAATGTATTTATTATTATTTGTTTTCATCAGTTAAACACATTTTATTAGGCAATTTGAGAATAAAATTAGGACCTTAGACCTTACACATGAACGCATAACCTTGAAATGACTCAGGGACAATTAAAACCACTCTTAGCTGTTTAAACTCTAACTATTCTGTGACTAATTCAATATTACTACCTAATTAAGGCCATGGTTTCAGTTCTTATATTGTATATTTGTTCATTTGGACAGTGTGTAATCTTTCTTGACTGTCAGGCTTATGCTTCCCACTGCACTCCTCCAAACGTATTGCTGAATCTGTTTCTTCTGTTTTTAACTTTTTAAAATAATTTTCTCATCTCATGTTTCCTCTCTCTTCCTCTTGGTACATTTCATAAAGGAGGCTAAATGTCATTGCTCTAAATGATAGGTTATGGAGGCCACATACTTTGTCCATTTTTGTGTTTTCCTGCTCCTCTAATGGACTTAAACTCAATTTGTGAATTCTGATGAGAAATTAGTTGAATCAGATATATTAGAGCAGGAAAACACTGTATTTCTATTTTAATGAAGAGCTGTTTAATTAGTTGACTAGTTGGATCATACTTTTATTAATTTTATTATCTGCTTTTTAAAATCCTTTTTCAGAATCATGGAAAAGCCGGTGCGTAGCCAGCGAAACTGGGCACAAGGCAGGAACAAGCATAGACAAGGCACCAATCCATCAAAGGGATGCACACTCACATACTAAGACCACTTTAGAATCACCAATTAACCTAACACAAATGTTTTGGGCTGTGGGAGGAAACCGGAGTACTCCAGAGTAAACCCACATAGACACGGGGATGGAGAACTCAGCTTGCTCAACTTTAGATCCAAGGACATGCTTGTTGCGAACTGGAAAATGGCAAATTAAACAGTACTGCTTGTCTTTTGTTACGATACTGTTCATTTCCAATATTAATATACAGTAGAGTACAGTTGATGATGTTCTCTGTTGGATTCTGATGGATTCTGTTCCTACACATCTACTCAAACAAGTATTACCTAGTGTTATAGAGCTAGTGTCAGTTATTTTAAATTCATCCCTTACCTTAGGTTATGTGCCCAAATCCTTTAAGTCTGCCGTTATCAAACCACTGATTAAAAAAGCTAATCTTGAC